>BQNB010033589.1:0-52209 GCA_026074375.1 Tanacetum coccineum
ACCCGCGGGGAAACCCGAAAAACCAATGGATAATATTAACCGGGTACCCAATGGGTAATGGGGCGGGTACGGATGTGGATATTATAAACGGGTGCGGGTACGGGTACACTAAAACCCGCCCGGAACCCGACCCGTTGCCATCCCTACCCTCACCACCTTTGAGGTATTTATACAAATAGTATTATACACTTTCAAAAATGTTTTCCCTCCCCTCTTACACACCCTAGAACCGGCCACCTCTAAGGAGTAAACAAACAACATGTTTTCTTGCTTGGTAAACCACCACTTTCATACTTATAGTAAGCATGCAAGCTACCCCTCCCCCTTATCCCTTTTAATGTACACGGCTCACGGAGCCAAACCACAACCATCCAAGACTCCATTCAACTTTTCCCTTTTAAACCTTGCAAGTTCTTGTGATGGGTAAAAGCTACTTTAGACCAAACCTTAAGTACCTAATATATAAGAAAGTCACTAGTTATTCATCACATTCACCACTTACAAACACACAACACACTCTCTTTTCTCTCCTATTTTTGGCAAAAAATAAAGCACAAGGCAAAGTTTTCAAGATTTCTTTAAGGGTTATACAAAAAGCAAGGGTTCTGGTACTTCAAATTAGGGTATTATAGAGCTTTTGGGTTAGTTCTTGTGCACTTCTTGACCTCTAATTTACCACCATTTCGTGTAAGCATTTCATTATACTATAATTTTCACATTTTTATCGTAACATGCATTATTTCATATCATCTTTGTATATTTGTAGTGTTGGAAGTTGTTTTAAACTTAGTTGTAAGAAACCCTAAATCTGCCTAAAAAATGACCCCTTTTGCAAGATAGTTTTAACCATTTTAAAGAACCCTTTTGGAAAATCTCTTTTCACTAAAATGTACTATAAGGTCTAAGGAAGCTTTCTATACAAATTAATAAATTATGGAATTTTTTTTAGTATTTTTAAATATTTTTACAAGTGAGGTTGTCAATCAGCTTAAGCTGTTTATAGACGTGTCTTGCAACGATTATTTGGATACCTTAAACTTTGAATCCCAGAGAGTGGCTATACAATTTGGAAAGGTAAGACATAGGCCTAAGTGTGAGCGTTTGTTTTGAGAGTTTTCGTTAAGAAACGAGTGAGTTATGACCGTTTAAAGTCGGGTGAAAATCCTAACAACCCACTGAATTTTCTGCTATACAATGTTTACATTTTCTAAGTGTTTTTCACATGTGAAATTTACTAAAACTCCACTACAAGTTTATATGGGTGATAAATTTTCTAAAACTCATATGCATATGGATCATATCGTATTGTATCTAAGGCGTCTTATTGATTTAGGTCGCGGTTAAGACACTTTGTTTCGTTGAACTTGCGTATTATTTCCGTTATCACTACTTATGAAGGTGAGTTTCATAGCCCCACGTTTACTTGTTTAAATTCTCGTTTTGAATTAATTTGGGGTCAGAATACATTGCTCATTTTTACTTATGGACACAAGTACTTTAAACTTATACGGATTGCCTAAGTACCCGTTAACCCACTGTGACCCCCACTATCATGAGTCGTTAATTACGTAGTAAGCACGAATGTTATGAATAGATCTATTAGGGTTGACACCCCTGTCTGGGTTTGTAGCGCTTACTTGATTTTCATGTCAAACGGACGCATTTTATTTGGGAAACTCTCGGTGTTCTTGGGTTAAATACCTACCGAGGCAACAACTTGTAACAACATAAACATCGGTTAAGGATTCGGTGTCATGAGCTTAGTTCAATAGTAATACTTTTTGGATATTATATGCCATGCAATAATTACTTGAAATCTTGTGGTCCACGTTACGTTTTACTTTACTTAAACATATGAACTCACCAACTTTATGTTGACCGTTTTAGCATGTGTTCTTAGGTCCTTAATTGAATTATATAGGATTAACTTGGAGCATCCCACTAGAGTCACATTTTGCGGTTTCATCATGACGAAGATTTACCACATAACTTTAACGTTTAATTGTAAACTAAAATCCTCTTTATATTTTTGTGAACACTTGGATCATGTCTTTGTTAAAACTCTTTTTATCTAATCGAACATGTATTTTTCTAAACGACTCATATAGAGGTCATTCAATGTAACTCGTGTCTTTGTGATGTGAAGTCATGCCCCGATTACCTTCCACTGCGATATTTTGAGGTGTGACAGCGTCGTTAGCTCGGTAGCTCTACTAGTGTACAACCAAAAGACGTCATCGTACACACCACAAAAAGCAACAACTTTCAAACGCACTGTCTTCCATTTCTCGTTAATCATATCGTACGTCCGAAGCTTGATGATAGGACAAGTCGCGTGCATGTGGTTCATTACCTCAACCCAAAACCCCTTATTCTTTCTCGAATTACCATCAACGCTATCTTTGGATATGCGGACCCAATATTTTCACAATGCAGTCTCTTCGTCAGGGTTCCATGGAACACAACGTTGTTCCTCACCTCCTTTTCGGTTCGTCGTCAACTTCTTCGCCGGGGCCGGTTGGCGTTTTCTGTTCGGCTTCTTCTTCGGGGCCGGGACTTGTATCTCTTTTACTTCTTCGACAGGAGACTGCTCCTCACGATAGCTCTTCGAAAACTGAGGGGAGTACATTTCTTCTTCGTCAACTAAACTAAAATGTCAAATGAGAGATGAAGAACCGCCAACGTTAGATTGAGATGAAGAACCACCAACGTGAGGTTAAGATGAAGAACCACCAACGTGAGGTTTTGAACCGTATTCGTATTGGCTAAACATGTTGTTTGGTTGTCCGTATGGGTTGTGCGTATTTTGTTGTTGTGGAGGTGCGAATGGGGGGTTATGGAATGGTTTGGTTGAGTATGGTTTGTTTGGGGGAGGGGGGGAACAAATTGCGGTGGTTGGTGTTCTAAACGTCTGATTTGCGTCTTGTTGTTGTTTGGGTCGCGATGGTAGTATTTCGAAGACAAAGTTATCCTATTGGTGTCGGAGAGTGTCTCGGATTGCCTTCGATTGTGACATGAGGACGAAGTCTGTGTTTAAAACCTAATCTTCTTATCTCTTCTATAAATAGAGGTATTTATAGGTAAATAAAATGGCAGTGAGGAAAAGTTTTTTTTGTTTTAAATTGTTACCATTTCATGCATGGGTGGGGGGGGGGACACATTCACACATTGTCCGAAAATTAAGCCGCTCACCTTTATGATTATTTTGGTTGCTTGTGGCGCGTGACCTGGGCTACGAACATCGGGAGTCACGCGTGAGGTAGTGGATTTGTGACCTCATCACGCCACCGATACTACCAGCCTCACAACAAAAAACAACCCTGCAAGAATTAATTAAAAAAAACAAATACACATAACCCTTCTCATTTGCTCGGTCTCATGACGGACCAAAACAATGAAATGGTTGGGGGACGTGTTCCTTTCGATCTCCGTAATGAGGAGACGCGTTCAAACTTGTAGAAACCAATCAAACCGTTTGATCCCATTACTATTAGTCTTACAGCTGAGACTAATTCTTTAAAGATTCAATATATAAATCATAGCCATTTTTTTATCAAAATAAGAAAAAACTACGTTATATGTTTTTTAGAAGGGTAAAATGTATTGTAAACGATAAATCGTTAAGCGACGAAAAATACACCATCACGACAAGAATTTTGTTATCTTTGAGTAGACGAGCACTTCGATAACAATTTGACGTGCTTTTTTCGATTATTTTTAATGCTAAAATTTGCGAATGAAAAAATAATATGTGATTTGTTCTTTTAATCATGTGTAATTTACAAATTATATGTGATTTTCATAAATCACATGTAACTTTTAAAATAACAAATCAACTCTAATTTTACAAATCACATGTGATTTTTCAGGACGCAAATTTCGATGCCCACAAGAAAAACTCAAAAAAATGTTCATCGAAAGTATATATAGAAGTGCCTCTCTATAGAGAGATGATTTAATTTCCGTCGCGATGATAAGATTCGTTCCGCGTAACGATTAACGGTTTGTGAGATATTGAAATTTTAAAATGAATGAAGAAGTGAGTTTTTTAAGTTTGATGAAAAATGAATGACAATGATTTATTCATTGGTTTTTTAAACAATTTTGGATATTTCTCATACATATTATGCTAATTATTCTTATTATTTTTGTTGGTCTGTCTCACCAAAAATATTTCTCAGCCGTCGAATCTTCTTTACTATAAATCTCAGCCGTGACAATTACAATTAAATAGGTACTTCGACCGGCATGTTATTGATTGTGAGATAAAAAATAAGGGCCCGTTTGGTTTGTATATGGGTTTAGGATTTGAATTTGGATTTAAATTTAGATTAGGTTTTAGATTTGAATTTGATGTAGGAGAGAAAAAATATATTAGTTTACAAATATATAATTTTTATAAGTTTAAAAGATTAATATAAATATAAAATTAAATATTAAAATAAAAGAGATAAAAAAGGAAGTTTGAGATGGGATCCAACAAACTTCAAATCCAGGCACCCTTGTCTACTTTCAGAATAGTTGCACTCAGTAGGCTTGATCCCCATATTCTAACCCCACACATCTAAACAAACATAGTTTTTATATTTGGTTTCTTAAACCAAAAGTGAACCCCACATACCAAACGCACCTTAAACTACTCTTAATTGCTTGTCTTTTACTTAGAGAGTGACACATGTATTCTTACTGTGAGAGCATCGAAGCATCGAGTATGGTGACTCAAACAAAACAGTCATCTCACCGTCTACTCAACATTCACCCTTTTAACATCACACACCAAAGTACCCGTCTTACGTTGAATGATTATTTTATTTTCTATTTTTTAAACAAACTAATTTTTCATTCATTAAAATATAAAGAGTGAAGTGCAAAATACATCTATGTGGTTTGTCAAAAGTCCGTCTCACATAAAACTTATCCAAATATCATTCATCCGTTAGTAAAAGTTAGCCACCGTACATCCTTGAGGACGAAAGGAAAAAAATGAGGCAAATACCAACATTTTTTCCCTTAGCTGACAAAATATTTACACCGTTCATCCTCAGGGATTTACGGTGGCTCACGTTTACTAACGGTGAGATGATATTTGGACAAGGTTTGGGCAGGGACGTGAGATGAACTTTTGCCAAATCACAGGAACGTATTTTGCACTTTACTCAAATACAAGTTATATAAAGCTAAAATTAAAATTATAAAAAACGTTACAGAAACTATAAAAAAACTTTCTAAATATTATGGTATAAGTGAAACTTTTAAATATCTACAAGGTTAAAAGCAAAAAACTAGAATAAATTCATCTTCCTCTTAAAACACACTTGTAGGCTATGTTTGGCAACAAGCATATAACACCCCGTGTTTTAGGGGTCATTTACGACGTCTATTATTTCACTATTTATTTTTAGTCGTGTACGCGTTTGCTTTTAATTTTAAAGTGTTAAGTAAAATCGTGTAAACTAAAAATGATCATTCAACGTAAACGGGCATCAAACAATTAAATGTTTACGTCAAGCAAGTGTTAGATAACTATTTAGAGGATAATTATTAACTTTGCACATTTTATTTTTATTGGTTACGTAAAGTGTTTACGTTTCGCGATAAAATACGTTTAGGCATTCCCGGAACACCAAAATCATTTCTACGCTTCAACATATACCCATTGTTATACCCTCAATACCAAAGTTTTATAAATAATGCAACCCTATTTACACCTTAGCCGAATCTTTATGCAAAAAGGAAAATAAACTTGACTTACACATTACATAGTTATTCCTTTACATTTAAAACAGTCAATTGAATTTTAATACAAGAATTTTGTATAAGACCAAATATCACCAACTATTCTCCCTCCCTCCCTTTTTTTCGATACATGTGATCCCATATGGGACCAAGAGCTCAACAAATCAACAATTTGACTTTGTACAAACCTTTTCTCATACAAAACCTTGAAGTACTATGTCTAAGGTCTTGAAAAGACATTCCTTAATTCCCCTACCATGGTCCTCTTTTTGACTTTGGACCAGCTCTCTAATAAAGCCTTAGATAGTCAAGAAGTATATAATGCCTACACAACTAGTTAGAACACATACACATATAATTTCTTAAGGTGAAAACAACTCATACTCTCCCTTGGTGCTCCTCCAAACCCACGGCCAACAATCAAAACCCATATACAATCCATATTTTTTATTTTACCAAGCATACAAGTATTCCTACTTCATATCTAAGGTATACCAAGGTGTATTGAAGGTTTAGTTTATAGTTTAAAAGGGTTAAACAAGCAAGGATCAAGATTAGGTTTTCTTTGGGATTTAGGGTTTCTTTTGTATTGGAAGCTTGGGTTAAATAGCTAAACAAGGGTTTAGATCATATTGTTCATCATCTTACATCATACTAAGGTTACCTAAAAACCTTAATCTCTTTACATTCATGATTTTATGTGTATATAATGACTATGTAGTTAACCACCATCTAAGGAACTTATTAACTTGTAAAATAGATTTTTACATTTGGTTATGATTTGGTATACTTTTACATATGTTATATGGATGTTAATATCATGTTATAATGGAGATATAAGTATTGTACAAGTGTGGTTTATATATAAAAAGTGTATATAAACTAGTTACCTAAAAAGGTGTACTTATTAAGTTTATAAGCAAAAGACATGTAAAAACTTGTTATCTTGAATAATATTTGGACAAATCATGGACTAAGGACCCTAAGTATGTAAGACATGTGATATATGGTGTGGTAGAGGACTTGTAACAAGTGTACTAAACTAAAAAGTTACAAAATCAAGTTTAAACACATTTTTAACAAGAATATCAAAGGGGGTCTATTTTAATTCGAAAAATAAGGCATATATTTTATATTTTTATAAAATACTACATCTTATTAGGATTCCGAATATGTAAGAGACTCGAAAAACCGAGCTATAACGAAGGAGATACGTAATTTGCAAGATTTAGTTATAAAAAGTGTTTTATAAAAGAAATTTTATAAAAACTTATTAAGATCCACTTCTGATATAAAATTTTGGATATTTTTCTCAGATAGTACATATTTTTAGGATTCCAAAACATTAAGAATCATAATTTTTGGATCAATAACAAAGGAGTTATGAATTTTACAAGTTTACGATAATAAATACTTTTATAAAAGTTACTGTTCACATCAGGTATTTTATTTTGGAAAACATCATAATTAGATAGAACTTTTAATTACGAAGACGTACTCGAAAGAATCGCTAAAATCAGAGTTAAAACGAATAAGATACGACATTTACGAGTTTACGACGACTAAATTTATAAAAATAAATTTATAAAAGTCCATGAACAGTAAAAGTATTGTTCACCAGAGGACTCAAAATATGAAAATGTAATATTTTGATATATCTTTCTAATACGAAAGCGTGGACGTAAGAAACGTACAAAACGGGCTTAAACGGGAAAGTTACGCCATTTTCACTAAAAGTGATATCTATAAACGTTTTTACTTTATAAATGTTATTTCACAAATACAATTAGATGGTGATGTAGCTATATAGAATTATATATGGTGTTAGTTATTCAAAGTACTTAGTACTCATACGACCTATACTTAATTAGGTTGCACTCAGTCATTATTGTGATGCATTTTCTGTTATACTTGGATTATCATTCACTCGAGGTGAGTTTATAGCCCCACGTTTTACTTGTTTTACATATACTCTACAACTTTTGGGGTGAGAACATGCTTGTTATCAATTCCATTTACATGATTGGTTTGAATTCATTACATGTGCATTTATAATTCGTTGTACAAACTGGTCTACATACTCAATTACTTATTTTGGGACGAAATACATTGCTTGTTTCACTTCATTTTTGAAAACAAAGACATTACTTTACTTTTACCCAAATGATTACGGATTAGCTTAAGCGGATTGAATTGTGAATTACCTGGAGGGTGAGCGCGAATGTTATAAAATAGATCTATTCGGGTGTGACAGCCCCGTTCGGGTGATTAGCTATCACTGAACAAATGAACGTTATAGCATGTCAGAGCATGACATTTACATGAACATGAACACCTATGGTGCCTTGAAGAAAGTGGCATACAAATCAGTCTACGCAGCAGTTTCATGAACTTAGAGTAATCATAATCATTGTTTTATACACACATGAATATTTACGTTGCCTTGAATAAAGTGGCAATACATACTTTGAACAATGGTGGTCCAACTATACATACGTTTTGGTGACTATTTGGGAATTAAATGGTCATACATAGTTTGTAACTCTTTGATCTCTAACTTTCATACATACATTTTGGGGAACATACAAGGAATGTAATAGTAATACATACTTTACAAAACTTTGAGGTTCACAGTTAAACCTACAAAAACCGTATAACTCACCAACTTTATCTCGGACACGTTTAAGCAAATTAATTCTCAAGTGAATTAGATGATTTGGCTTACTTGATGTCATTGAGTCCTAAACTTTACAAGACTACATCATGATGTCTATCACCAAATATTCGTTTTGTCATTCTCATTTTACATTAATTGATGCAACACTTGGACCAACCGTTATAACAAATTCATATTTCTGTTCATAATTAACGAGCTTACTTTTATACAAACGACTCATTTAGTATGTCGTTCTCTCATAACATTTGCTGTTGTTTATGAAGGAACCTCCCGTACAATAATTCCGCTGACGACTCGATTTTGGTGTTACAAGCATTGGTAACAAGAGCTACGGTTATAGAGAAATAGGTTGCATATCTTACCTAGACTATAACCATTTTTAACGATCACATTTTCAAAAGATATTTACGAGACATACATACACTGTTTGTTGCATTAGTTGGTTATACTAGATGCTTACATGATTAATATGCGTGTTTATATTATCGTACGTATATTACAAACCGTCTTATATAATATACTTGATATAAGTTAATTTTGCTTTTACAGCAGTCAGTCGCTTAATGAGTTTAATGAAATCTGACGTGTATTATATTTTTCTTGATGTTTGAAGAAAATGCACCAAAGGAAAAGAAACCATATGGGCATCACCAACCATAAACAACCACCACACCACCACACAGGTCACCAATGCCCAACATAAGGCAGTTGATCGACCAATGGGCTTGCGATGCAAACGCTCATCTGGACCCTGACAAAAGCATAATGCGATGACAGCCAAATCTGAAACGGGTGTAAGGAGACAAGCTCTTCTTGCTCGTGAGTGCACTTACCCAGACTTCATGAAATGCAAACCCCTATATTTTAAGGGTACTGAAGGAGTTGTCGAGTTGACTCAGTGGTTTAAAAGAATGGAAACTGTGTTCCGTATAAGCAACTGCATTGTGGAAAACCAAATCAAGTTTGTTTATACTCTATTGTACTCTCGATGATGATCTACACGTGGTGGAACCCACGTAGATTGTCGTCCCACGACGTTGCATACGCAATACTATGGACAACATTGAGAAAGAGATTGATTTGATAACCGCAAGTACTGCCCAGAGGGATAAGATAAGTAAACTATGAGATTGAGATGATGTAACAATTGTAATTTCAGATCATTTACGACGCCTATTTAATATCACTATTTATTTTTGTCGTCGTACGGCCTTAACTTTAAATTCATATTCTAGAGCTTAAATCGCGAAAGCTAAAATAATATCATTAACGTAATCTGCACCAACATAATTAAAGTTTACGTCAAGCAAGCATTATATTATTTTTAAAATAAATAATTAATTTATTTATTTTATTTTAGGTGGTTAATAAAGCTTTACGATTTCGCGATAAATTTCGTTTAGGCATACCCGGAACCACCAAAATAAATTTACGCTTCAGCAAATACTCATTTTTATTTTCAATGCTCAAAGTTTTATAAAACTTTACCCACATTTATCTCTTGGGCCGAATTTACCTTAAAAGAAATAAGCTAGATAATTCATTTCTCAAGTATACATTTTAAATAAAAGACTACACTTTATAAATTCCAAGTATTTACCATTTTTTTTCAAGATATTAGCTAGTCCTTTCACTTCCTTATTTCCATGGGATAACCTCTAATTTAGGGGACATAAGAACATACATATTTATTATCTAGCAATGTACATCTATGGTTAGTAAAGACCTAGTTTATTTGACCAACTTTTTCCCTTAAAACCCTCTAATGTGCCCCCCCTGCTAGTTTTTATGGTCTTTGTGGTCTTTATTTATTATACACTTGACTACATAAGTCTTGCATTCTAGTGATAAGCATATACAACACAATTCTCTTGACAAAAATCAAACTCTTCCTCCCTTTTTGTCTATCCCTAGCCACGTCCCAACATAAAACCCCAAAAATAATTCATACAATTTATTTTACAACACATACAAGTGTTTCCACATCATTTCTAAGGCATACTAAGAAGATTTAAAGGCTTGGTTAAGCTTTTACAAGAGTTAAACAAAGGAAAAGCTAGTTAAGGTTTTCTTTGGAAAAACTAGGATTTTCATCCTTGTTTTCAAGCTAAGGTTTAAATCACAAGGGTGTGATTTGTTTGTCATTCCTCACTCATTCACCTAAGGTCATCTAAAACCTAATCATTTTTATTACTTATGATTTCATGTGTATATATAATGTTTATATGGCTCATCACCATTAGGATACTTTTAAACATGTAAAATGAACTTTTACTTATGAACATGATTTTGTATACTCTCTCACATGTTATATGGTTGCTAATGTCATGTTATAAATGGAGTATAAGTATTGTACACTTGTTGGTTATGTCTAAAAAGTATATGGAAAACTAGTTAACTAAAAGTTACTTAAGAAAGTTTATGAATTAAAGGTGTTGTTAAGGACTTGTTATCTTGGACACTTGGACAAAATATGGACTAATGGACTCTATAATATATAAGACTTATGATATAAAGTGATATAAAGGACTTGTGGTATTTTATTTAGTTGAAAAGTAAATAAAACAAGTTATATAAATAAGTATACATAATTATTAAAAAGGGACTGTTTTGGGTCCGAATTTTAATCAGCCATTTTATATTTTATAAAAATACTACGTCTCATGACGATTCCAAAATGGTAAGAAACTCGAAAAACTGATTTATAACGAAGGAGATACGACGATTACAAGTTTACGATAATTAATACTTTTATAAAAATAATTTTATAAAAAGTTACTGTTTATCAGGAACATTTATTTTTGGAAAACATCATAAATAAGTAGAACTTTTAATTACAAGAACGTGCTCGAAAGAATCACTAAAAACGGAGCTAAAACGAGTAAGATACGACGTT
This sequence comes from Tanacetum coccineum, assembly GCA_026074375.1. NCBI lineage: Eukaryota > Viridiplantae > Streptophyta > Magnoliopsida > Asterales > Asteraceae > Tanacetum > Tanacetum coccineum. The sequence goes on from BQNB010033589.1 coordinate 11,310, forward strand.
TCAAAGTTATCGAACACTATTTATAAAAGCTGAAAAACCGTAAATGCTTCAGCAGCTACTGAAACTCATTTTTGAGGACCTTCGGGTCTGATTGAGCCGAAGTGTAAAACTACAAAGTTGTTCGGAATGACATTTTACATAACCTGCCAATTTTCATAATTTTCGGGTGTATAGTTTGTAAACTAGACACTTTTCCTGACCTGAATAGTGTTGGTTCGTTTTTAAAATAAATTTTTGCGAAACATTTTAGAATCATTTATATAATATTTATACATGTCTTAAACTTTATAAATATTATTTTACAAAGACAATTAAATTATTTATTCGATTATACGAGTACGAACACGTGGTATTTGTTTAACAAACGCGATTTAAATATGATTTCATAAACGCAATTAGATGGTGATGTAGCTATATAGAATTGTATATGGTAGTAGTTAATCATCATGCTTAGTACTTATACGGTCTATATTTAATTAGGTTGCATTCCGACTTTACCGTGACGTCTTTTCTGTTATATTTGGATTATCATTAACTCAAGGTGAGTTCATAGCCCCATTTCTATCTACTTGTTTTACAAACTCTACGGGGTGAAATTACATGCTTGTTTTACTTTGGACACAAGTGTTTTAAACTGTATGCTACCCAGATTATTGCCTGAATGCTATTGCCTAAGAGCCGCGAACTCTGGTGCAAATCCCTTATAATTACGAACTCGGGTGCAATTCCCTAAGAATTACGAATACGGCTTCGATGTCATGAGTCTAGTGCAATAATACCTATTTTGAACTGCTGAATATGCTTCATAGTCTACCATTACTTAAATCTTGTGGTCCACCCTTTTACTGATAAACCTATGAATTCACTCAACCTTTGTGTTGACTTTTAGCATGTTTAATTTCAGGTTCTAAGGTGTGATTCTGGAGGGGAGCTGCGGGGATATCATGAAGATGGATTCTGTGATTTCTTAAAATTTGATGCACTCTTAAACTTTTAAAAACTTAAGTCATCTTTTGAAACAGTAAAACTTTTATGTTACAAATGCATGTTGAAGTCTTATGAAGTTTACCAAGTATGTGGGACCTAATGTGAAAACTCTGATATTTTATAATGCATCGAAGAGTCTACCTTTACTTAAATCTTGTGGTCCACTCTTTATTTGATAAACCTATGAATTCACTCAACCATTGTGTTGACCTTTAGCATGTTTAATTTCAGGTCCTAAGGTATAAGCTTGGATGGGAGCCGTGACGGATATCAATGAAGATGGATTATGTGTTTACTTAAATTCGATGCAACTTTATCTTTTAAAAACTTATGTCATCTTTTGGGATTATGAAGCTTTTGTTTAAAAGGACGTATGTAGTATGTTTATGACTCTTTTAATATTTTGGGACCATAACTGAAAACTCTGATATTTTAAAATGCATCGAATGAAACTTTATTTAAACGTCTCTTTTGAGGTCGTTTCTTATATCTTGATTGTTGTACTAAGACGTATCACCCCATTGTTACCATTCCGCTGCTACCAGATTTTGGGGGTGTTACAATTTATAAGCTAAGAGCTAGGGTTTTGAGTCACTACTTGATCAAGTAAGCAACCAACACACACCAAGAGTGTGTGTATGTGTGGTTCGGCCGAACCATGGCCACAAGGACCATGTTGTTTAAAATTTTTGGTCCATGGTTCATATTATGTCTCAAATTTGAATTTCCAAGTCAAAGGGTGGTGCATAAGTCCAAATGATCACATGCAAGTCTTCCATAAGGATATGTGCATGAGAATGACTTCCTTATATGTCACTTTCATGCACACATGCATTAATATTTCAAAAGATGCTCTTGTATTTAATTTTAAGATTCATGGTGCATTTGGTTTAGGTTTAGGCGTCTAATATAAGGAGGGGGGATATGAACGAAATTTTTAGCTTAACAATATGAGATGGACGATAACTAAAGTTTACACGAAAAGATTTCGAGTTTCCGAGGTTCCGTTAGGTCAAAAACGTGAAAAACGCAATTTAAACGTTAAAGCGTAAAAATGAATATCGGAGTGATCGTAAACTACGAAACACTTAGAAAAGATAAAATAAATCATATAATATCTACACTAATGAATATCCGATGCCGGAACGCGTCCGATGACGTTTTTCAGATTTATGCGGGTTTACTTCCCGGTAAACCGCCAGATTCAAACGCAACGTATAAAAGTAAAAAATAATTGTCGGAAAAGTTTAAAAATAATTATTTTAGTAATAATTCCGGCAACAACTTAAAAAATCACAACATATCGGAGATGATGTCGCAAACTCACAACACACGTGGTCGAGAAAACTCTGCACAACCACATCTCGTCTTTACAAACGACAACCTTCTGACTGAAATATTAATCCGATTACCTATTCTCTGTATTCATCTATTTACAACCGTATCAAAACAATGGCTACAAATTCTCACTTCCCTTTATTTCACCGATAGACGCAGGAAAATCCCTATCCTTGATCCTCCTGCTGGTATTTTTGCTAATCACCTTACATCTTTATTTGAATGTGATTTTGTGTCGTTAGATTCAAGACTTAACTCAAAAAATCCACTATGGGTCACTCCTTTGGTTTCGCTGAAGAAGTTGATCATGTTAGGATATTGCAGTCTTGCAATGGTTTGCTTCTGTGTAGTGGTTCGGCATGGCCTGTTTTTTATTACGTAAATAACCCATCCACAAATTTGTTTAAAAGGCCTTTGATCCTAGAAAATCAAGTCACTACAAAGTGGTGCAAGCTGGAGGCGAAGCTGGTGCGACTTGGATTCAAATTTACTCTTCAGAGACAGGGAATTAAAGCTTCTGCAGAGACCGGTTCAGCTACTTCAGTTTTGATCATTTTGAAAGTGCAATCTATTGGAATGACGTCTTCCATTGGATAGAGGGGTTGAATAGAGAGCTTAAGCATTGCAAATTAAATATGGAAGACCATGACCATCTAATTATGACAAGCTTAGAAATTGCTTATGGGTTGCATAGGGGAAGGAACTTCTTAGAGTCTTTTGGCGAACCTATTAATGATCCAATTTTATTGCTCATGGAATTACCTCATATGTTGCATCTTGAAGGGAAATTTTTCGAATCATGTGGGTGTCTTCTTCTAGTATGCAGAGATGATATTGACTCTACAGAGTTTACTATCTATGAGATGATGAAAGGGTCTTCCGTGTGGTCGATTAGGTACCTTGTTAATATTGTGCAATTACTGAATCCACTTCCTGAAGGATGGTCGATTCGGACAGGTGTTTGGAGTATTTGTTTAGGAGAAGGGGAAGTGGATGCTTTTGTGGTGATAAACTTATCCGGAAAGGTTGTAAAATACAACCTAATATCAAAAACTAACACTGAGATCTTTGATATTGGATCTAACCAAATGGATGATGATGATGATGATGATGCGGTCCTGTTCATTCCACCTTTTGAAGTTGATCATAACCTTTATGAGTTCATTCCGTCTCTTGCAAGTGTGTGATTATCGGTCTTTGTAAAATGGTTGTTAGAATTTGATGTTAAAATGAGGCCATTGGGTATTTCGGGTATGTCGAATGCCTACTTAAAATTGTAATCTTTTGATTTTTGCAGTAATATGTAATGTTAAATTTTACTTTTACATGTCAATCACTCTGTTTGGTTTTGTAAATACTAAAATCCACAATGAGGTATATCACTCACTAGTTGGGTGTTTTTGCGAAAAGGAAACGGGAGGGAAAAAATAGACGCGAGGGACCAAACGCGCGAACGCTAAACGACAAAAACCAGTAATAGTAAACGCTACTGTAGTAAAATAAGGGTGAGGGACCAAACGTGCAACCAGGAATAATAGTGAAATGACGCTACTGCCCTTCAAGAAAAAGGCGACGTGGTAAGGATAACGGCGGAGATGACCGTCGTTACTCATAACGGAGTGCTAGGGACCAAACAGGTAACTACAGTGTCAAATAAGGACCCCATATGAGAGTCCCCGTTATCTAAGGACCAAACGGGCAAACGGGGTGGAGTTTGGAGACCAACTGTGTTTTTTACCCTTATTATTATTACTATTATACTATATAACAAATGGCGTAGTTTTTATACACGTAGAATAAACAGTAACTCGACTTTAATACTTTTATATTCGAGTGAACAGTGATTTACACTTAAAATATTATACAACCTACACATAGGAGATTTGAGTGAACAGTGTATCTATCATTATAATATTATCATCTACACACATCACAATAATCCCTTCAATATTAACAAGGGAAATACTATGTCCGCAAAAGATTTACAAAAATACTTCCGCACAATGATGTGGCATAATAGTTTGTTCAATCAAAACAATTACAAAAAAGTAAGAATCTATTTGATTGGACAAATTATTATGGCACATCATTGTGTGATTTTTTTTTTTAATTATTTGTGGAGATACCATTCCTCCTTAAACGATGCAGCCTCATCTCCTCATAGCAAAAACAAGACACGTGTTTCTTCTTTTTCATCTCCAGCACACATATCTCTCTCCTCCATGTTTCATAGGCAACCAGACCATAAAAACACACACTCAAAATAAACGATGCCCCTTGAAATCAAGATTCAAACCAGACGCGTTTTTGCATGTGATGAAAGGTATTCTCCATCTCATTCATTAATTTTAAAGATTTTTTTTTGAATATTTGTATGTGTTTTTTTGGTCAAATTGATTTATGGGTATTGAAATTGGGGTTAATTGAGTTTGTTGTGTTTATACGCTCCCATTTTCTTCCTTTTCTTGTTTTTTTAGGTGGTTACAATTTAGATGAAAATACATCATCAAATTCAGTTTGGGCAAAATACATAAGCAATTAAGGTTGAGTTTAATTTTCTGGTACCACCAGTTCATTAGCGGCAAAGAGATGGTTTTAGAAGCTAAAGGTATGCTGTTTTATACAAATTTATATAAATCTTTGGTTGGTTTTGTCTTGATGTGGCTTGGGTTTAATCTGAATTTTGTTTGTTTTTGTTAATATTTTTTTGCAGCAGGAGGAAGAGGAGGAACGGGGATTAGGGTTACTTTAATACCTCATTTTCGCATTAAGCCACCAGTAAGATTTCAATTTTAGGTGTTTTTTTGTACAGCTTTGGGTTGGTGGTGATGTGATTTTGTTGGGGGGGTTTGGGGGGGGGCGGGTGGGGGTGGGGAGGGGGGTGCTTGGTGGGGGGGTGTTGTGGGGGTGAGTGGGTTGGGGGGTGGTTGGGGGGGGGTAGGGTGGGGTGTGTGGGGGGGGGGGTCGGGGGTGTGTGGGTGTGGTGGTGGGGGGTGTCGGTGGTGGGGGTTGTGAGTTTTGGTGTGTTAGGGTGCAGTGGGTTTGTTAATGAGGGTTTGGGGGTAGGGTATGTAGTGGGAGTAATGGGGGTTTGTGGTTTTTATTTTAGGTTTTTATTTGTTTTTGTGTGTGTTCGTTGGGTTGGTTTTTATTTCAAGTGTTGGGTCCCGCGCGCTTATGTGTGTTTGTGGTCAAATTGTTTTATGGGTATTGAAATTGGGGTTGAATTGAGGTTGTGGTGTTTTATACGCTCCCATTTTCTTCCTTTCTTGTTTTTTTAGGTGGGTTACAATTAGATGATAAATACATAATCTAATTTCAGTTTGGCTATAATACAGAAGCTATTTCAGGTTGAGTTTAATTTACGGGTTTAACCAGTTCACTAGCGGGCAAAGAGATGGTTTTAGTAATCTAAAGGTAGATGTTTTATACATATTTATATAATTCTTTGGTTGTGTTTTGTCTTGATGTGGTTGGGTTTAATTGAATTGTGTTTGTTTTGTAATATTTTTTTGCGCAGGACAGGAGAGGCGGGATCGGGGATTAGGTTTACTTTAATACTCTCATTTTCGCATTAAGAACCAGTAAGATTTCATTTTTTAGGTGTTTTTTTTTGGTCAGATTTGTGTGGGTGGTGATGGTGTTTTTGTTCTTTTTATGCTTCATATAATTTTTTTGTTTTAAATGGTGATTTTTTATATGTTATTGTTGTTTGGTATTGGGTGCGTTTTTATGTTGTAATTGGTTGAACTGAATTGGGGTTTTTGGTTGAAAAGGGTGAGTTCGGGTTTTAATCAAAGGGAGAGATGAGAAGGTGGAATTGGTGGGTGGGCATTTCTACATGTGATTCTTTGTGTAATAAAACAAGGAATTATGCTATTTTATGTGAGATGTGGATGTTTGGTTAGATATAAGCACATTGGGTTCTAAAATAAGCTCATGTGGTATTAAATAAGCAAAAATAAACAGCTCCTTAGTTGATTTATGTGTTTATGTTTTTTTGTATGTTTAGTTTGATGGTGGATGGATGAAATGTTTTGTTTTTGGGTTTGCAGAATGTTTTTCCTGATTTGTACTAGGTTAGGATGTCGGCTGATTCGTAGCGAGTTTAAACGGACTACTCTTATTACTACTCTGGTATGGTATGCCTCCCAGTTTTCCTTTTAAGTTGAATAACGGGTCACAATAACTGTATCTCTTCCAATACAGGCGAAATGGGTCTCATTGACCCTGGAGATGCTGTGATTGGTACTTTTGCGGGTAATTATCCTCAGTAGAACATAAAGAATAGGTGTCATACGAAAAGAAACAGATTTGGGAGTCAAAAATTGTAGTGCAAAATAAAAATTAAATTGAAGTGAATACTAGATATATTACTCTTCTATTGGTGTAGCTCCATCTGTTTTACATATGTGCTATATTTAGTTTAAATCATAAGAGATTTATTGACTTGAGCCTAGAGAACATGGCAATTGTCACACATGACAAATTGTTTAACAACTTGAATCATCAGTAGAGTTTTAAAATTGCATTTAACATGAGAACTGATGCATATCTATTTAAAGTTGCAGCCATGAAGTTGTCGAGTCAGCGACAACATAAGAGGAAGCCTATGAGAGAGCTGCAAGAACCGTTGAGTCGGCGCGAACTTCCGCAGCAGGTAATGGTAGTCATAGCTGGCACTTTTTTACGCATATAATATATACCTAATAGGGTAACATGTCAGATTGGTCGAAACGGGTGAAACTTAAAAGTCACAGCTCATGGCTGCATCGACGATAGCAACTAGTACGATTTCGGCTCAGGTTGTAAATATAAGCACCTAAAAATAACTATTGAAGTTTTCGGCTCCATTTCATTTAAAGATTCAATCACATGCGAAGCCAAATAGCTTTAGAATATGCCATGGTTTAATCTAACAACCATGATATGTGGAAAATGTTAAAAAAAAGCTTATCTGGCGTTTCTGGGTTAGCCAGTTTTGACCCATACTAAAGTTGAAGTGTTAGATAACCCGACCGTCATTCTGCCTCTACTGTTAAGGCTCTACTAAAGTTACTTTCTTCTTTACCCAACTAGAATAATATTTACATCGAATCCTTTATGCGCAGGTGCTGAAGAAAATGAAGGCCCCCATCTTTGTTTATTATCAGCTTGACAACTTTTATCGGAACCATCATCAGTAAGTGGTTTTTTATTAATTATTTACAACAATTTTGTCTGCATAATGTAGTTATATATAGTCTAATTGTCAATACGAAACCAAATACCCTTAGAATATCCCATGGTTTAATCCAACAACCATGATACGTGGACAATGTAAAAAAAGCTTATTTGGTATTTTTGAACGGCAAGAAACATATACATAAAAAGAGGCCAGGTTGATGGGTACTGAACTACCGAGATATGAACAATTTAGACCTATTTACTTCTCTTTTGAGCGTAAAATATTAAGTCGTTAACCAAAAAACTTCGAAAAGAATGTCTTATTGGGTCTTCGGCTTTCCTGTTTTCTTAGAATTGCTAAATTCTAAGACTCTTACAGCTGAGTCTTACATATACATGCTGCAAATAGTATGTTGATAGAGTTCGGTCAAATAATTATTTTTAGCTAAAATTGGAATTGGTCGCACAGGTCATACGGTGTCGAAATCATTTTTTTCTAATGTTTACAACTTCATATATGGTTCTATTTTAAAAAGTTGGATTATTATTGTGATAACATTAGTTAGTGATATAGAGGAAGTCCAAAAAAGATCAAACCAGACGAGGCCCCTTACCACTCTTGGCGTTGTACTTGGATCAAATAACCAAGTGAAAGTCGTACACGTGTCCTAGAAATACATTAGATCATGTCCTCCATCAGTGGAAATATTGGAATGTAGGCTTGCTAACGTGGTGGAAGTGTTTTACAATATGTCATGGTAAATGGCAATCGTCTCCAAGGCTTTCGGTTGGGACTATTTTTTGGTCAGATTGGTTGGATTTTTCTTAGAGTTTGAAGCTAGCAAGGCTGAGTTATTGCTTTTGGATCACCAATAGCCGACCTGATCCCGGAAGACGCGCTCAGGAGATATCTCAAAGTAAGCAAGTTCATACACTTCGTCTCTTTTTTGTGCATGCCGACATTAGTCATATAATGGTTTCTGCCTTAATTCCAAACAATTAAAGAAAATTAAAACATTGTTAATAGGATAATAATAAAACCTTAAAGAATTAAATATTACAGTTTTGTTTGTTTTCGCAGAGAAGACTTGGAATTATTAACTAAAATATGTATTACGTAGTATGTCACAAGTTTTGGTCTTTTCTTATCACATGGCAAATATATAATAACCTGTCTTTTTAATGTTAAACAACTATATGAAAGCTTAATTAAACCCTGAATACAAACTTAATTTCTGCATTAGTCATATAACAGTTTCTGCATTAATTCCAAACAGTTTGTCCTTTTAGTAGCTATTATATAGTTTTTACATTAATTCCAAACAGTTTGTTCAAACACCCCTTACTAATAGTTTATGTATTAATTCCATTTCAGTTTGTCCTTTTAGTAGCTAAATTTCTTAGTGCTTATATTCAGGTAAATTTGAGATGAACCGATATGGCGTGGAAGCAATTTCTAGTAGCACGCTTACTGTTGGCGGATCAAGACGGCGTTTCAAAGCCTCTAACGAGGAGGAATAAAAAACTTCATGACCAACGTCTACCAACTATTGCAGTACATCATTTGCAACACAGGAAACAATATCAGCTTGATACTTGGAAGTGAGAGCTCTACCGAGTTGACCAGCGACTTCAGCATCCACTATACTACATTTCTGAGGTGTATAGGGTCCCAAGGTAACCATGACAATCTACTAAAGTTTTCTATACCCAAATGGTTCAATGCCAGGTTGTGCATCTATTTTGGAACTTCTAAAAATCTTTGGCGGTAGACACACTAGCGATTAGGAGTCCGGATACAAGATATTTTGAATAGGTAATAACTAGGATACGGTATGAAGCATGAGTCATGCTTGTTTCTTGAAAATGCAAGGCTTATTACTTGCGTAACATGGTGATAGCACACAGTAAACCAAGTACTGTTTGAACTTGGAAGAAAAGAAGTTCTGAAATTTTTATGAAGCTGTTGTAATCTGTAAATTTTTATACTTTGTAATGCTTGCCTACACTAATGTTTTGGCTTATAGAAAGTTAGTGGAATACAGTTGGTTTGGTTGCATTTGTCTTTCCTCTGTGGTTGCGTCTATTTTTCTCATGTGTTATTTTCTTAAACGATAAATGCTAGCAAAACACTATAAACAACACCCGAAGCAGCGGAGCGCGGGTCCAAAAATATTGTTTATTATTATTTATATTATTTATATTATATTTATATTATAAATTATTATTATTATTATTATTAAAAATTATTATAATAATTATTATTTACTACTTCTTATTATATTAGTATTCTTTATATTATAATATATAATTTCTTAATTAATATTAGTATAATTCATTATATAATCTTATATTTATTATTATTATTATTTAGTATTATTTATAGATTATTATTATTATTTACTCAATATTATTATTATTATTTATAGATTATTATTATTATTATTTACTGTTATTATTATTTAGTTATTAATAATATTGATATTGATATTATTTCTATTATTATTATTATTATTTGGTATGTCCGACGGCATGACGCGGACAATGGGGTGGAGAGGATAGAGTGTGAGCGCATGAGCGTGAATGACGTCAACTCTGTCCGAGTTACAAGACCTCTGAAATGAATGAGTTAGGTAGGGCTAGGACTATCTATTAGGATGGTTAGTTGTATCCCCTTCGTTCAGCTGTTCCCATATCTTTCCTTTTGTTGTCAATTTGTTATGTTTTTTATTGGTCATTGCTTACGAGTTGGTTTGCTTAGTCTTGTGTCAATTTCTTCTCTTTTGTTATGGCGTTTCTTTGGAGCGTGTTAGACTCGGATAGAGTTTATAGATGTGGCTAGTTTTAGATTAATGTAGGTTTCGATGCCAGGCTTCGAGGGTTTGGGTTTGGGTTTGGTTTGGCCTTTGTTTTGCCTCGTTCATCTTCGGCCTTGTGATGTGCCAGTGCTTCCCTTTGCTTTTGCGCATTGTTTCGGAGCTTGTTGCTGCCTCTTTGATTTCTTGCTTGCCCTCCTGATGTTTGCCTGTTGCGGCTTCTCTTCTGGTTGGGCCTTACAGCTCTTTATTAACTTAAGCTGCCCACCTCATTATTTTTTATTTATCTTCTCTAGTGCCTCTGGGGCTTTTTTGCTCATCTCTTGGCTCTCCGTATGCCATATTATTTGTTATCCGTGTTGTCTGCCCTTTTCTTGCTTTGCCTGCTTCCATGTTCGTATGCCTTGCTCTGAGCTTTTTGGTAGCCCTTGCGTTTGGCTTTTTGCTTGTTAATTTGTCGTGTCTATCTTGCCCAGTTATATCCGTCGCGCCCCTTTTCTTTTGCTTGTTTTGCTATTGGGTGTAGGTTTCGCCTGTTTGGGCCGTGCCTGTATAGGTGTATGCTTCTTTGTTAGGGGTATCTCTCTCTATCTATATTCCTTTTCTTTTTAGCTAGTTTGCACCCTCGTTTGTGTATGTTTGGTTTCATTTGATGTCTGTAATGTGCCTTTTGGCTCTTTTGCCCCTGGTTTCGCTCTCGCATGCTCTTTTTGTATCGCAATGTTTTGCTTGTCCGTGTTTGCCCCCGTATTCCGTTTCTGAATTGCTTTGTGCCTTATTTGTACCACCGTGTTGCAGCATTTTGCTTCGTCTTGCTTTATGTGCCTTTTCTTTCACCTTTTTGTATCTTGTTCCTTGCTTTTTACTTGCCTTTGGTTTCTTGTTCCTCCTTTTATCTTTCTATCGATACCTTTAGTAATAACTAAAAAAAAAAAGGCTTTCTGTCTCTCTCTCTCTCTCCCCTTTCTCTTAGCCGGAGGTCTTCCCGGAAGCAGTCTCCTTACCCGATAAGGGTAGGGGTATGACCTGTCTACATTTCACCTCCCCCATACCCTGCCTGGCGGGATTGGGTATCGTTGTTGTATTAATATTATTATTAAGTTTCTTTTAATTTCTTTGAATTTACATTACGTTGAGGTTCAACCAAACACACTGACACAATACATCAATTACGATCTCTAACACATTACAATTTAACTCTTTGAATTACAATTCATTCAAATTACAATTTCGTTAACAGATTACAATTCTTTTCAAAACATACTGCGAACCAAACGCACCCTTAAGGTATGTTTGGCATTGAAGCTTATGGGGTTTATATGGGGTTTGGGCTTTTAAAATAAGTCGGTTTATAAAATAAGTTTCGTTTGTCATGTGGGTTTATGAAAAAATTTATAAGTCATAAGTATCTATAAGTCCAACCCCATAAAAGGGGCTAAAAACTTTAGACCAGGGCTTTTGACCGTAAATTACTTATTTACCCAAAAAAATAGCTAACATATACAAAAGCTCATTTAATTATGTTATTTTAAGTAATTTTGCAATAATAAGCATAAGTTTAAGCTAATTTGCCAAACAAATTTACAAAAATACAAATTTCAATTTCGGCTTATAATACAATTCTTAGCCCCAGCTCTGGCCCCAACCCCAATCCATTTCGTCAAACATACCCTTAAACCAATAATTTAAAACACTACTCGAGTTTTCATATCAATACTCGATTTTTTTAGTCCATATCACAATCCTCGTACTCTTTTTTTTTTTTTTTGCTATCGGTATCACTATTGTGCATTTGTGTTAGTCACACAAGCGATACAACACAATACATTCAACCATTAAACCCATCACATGGATCACCAATCTCAACCGTCCGTTTTCATTTTACTTTCCCGCTTCAATCACATTCCAAATATTCAAAAAACAAACCCAAAAATGCCTTTATAAAAACCCAACTCCACATTTCACCAAAAATATCAAACTTTCATTCATTCAATTTAAAAGAAAATCAGCAATCATGTCAGGACGTGGGAAGGGAGGAAAGGGGTTAGGCAAAGGCGGAGCGAAGCGTCACATGAAAGTGCTTAGAGACAACATTCAAGGGATTACGAAACCCGCCATCCGTCGTTTGGCGAGACAAGGAGGAGTGAAGAGGATAAGCGGGTTGATTTACGAAGAGACGAGAGGTGTTTTGAAGATATTTATGGAGAACGTTATCCGTGATGCTGTTACGTATACTGAACATACTAGAAGGAAGAGTGTTACTGCTATGGATGTTGTTTATGCTCTTAAGAGACAAGGCGGGACTTTCTACGACTTCGGGGGTTAAGTGAAACTTCTTCATGTTACAATGTTTTCTGTACGATGTATTGTGTAATTGGAACTTTATCAGTGAAATGAAATGAAGTGGATGTTATTGGTTATTGTCTATTATTTTCTTGACTGTTTATTTAGATATGCAGAAAATGGTTAAGTATTATTGCACTTTGACTTAAAACTATAAAACATTACTACACTGTTTTATCTATGATTGAAATAAGTTATTCTGAATAAGAAAAACTTATTGTGATTTTCCGATATCTTGACAACAGTAGTGATTATCTATGATTGAAATAGGTTTTTATGGATAAGAAGTTTAAGGTTGCTTATCAGAACTGCTTATTGCTTCTCGTACAACATATAATTATTTTTTTGTTACTTTTGTGGCTGAAATAAGTTGTATTGAACAAGTTGTTTAAACTTGCTTATTCCAAACTATTTGTTTCGAAAAACAACTAAAGAAAATAGCACTTTTGGTAGACAATTCCAAACACCCTCATATGGTTATACACCAAACATTCTAAAATCTAGCGATCGAGTTATTACTTTAATTTGTAAACTTTCGTTGCTATTATAATAACCTATGTTTGTCACTTGTACTTCCTTAATAATCGGTTATGCATTATACTCTCTTTTTGCATTGATTTAGGTAGAAATGTTATACACGGGAGTCTAGTTTGCATCAATTGAATTTATTCACATAGTTTGAATGTTTTGCAAAGGGGTTGATTTTCATAAGCATTTGTAAGTATCATGCCACTTGTAGAGGGTAGGTTAGCATTATGTAAGTGTTGGTTAATATTACATATTATTGTTTTTAACCGCTGTTGTTACATCACTAACAAAGATTATCTTTACTGGACCATATGTATTTACTTGAAACTTTTGACGAATCAAACAGGATCATGTTTGAGGAGACTAAACGCAGACCATCCGTGAAGCGCATTGCTTGAAATCTTATCTGTAATAGCTATTACAGTAGTGGCGCAACTAAGATTTCATGTTCAATTGCAGTGGAGGTTGTTGTTTGATTATCATAGCTCTGTCATGGAATAGCCTCAAAACCCCTGGTGGGGGGGGTGGGTTGGGGGTGGGGGGTGGGGGGGGTGGGGGGGGGGGGGGGGGTGGCGGGGGGGTGGGGGGGGTTTAATCATAATAAATTTTAAATAATGATATCCACTTATAAATTAAAATGGAAAGCATGTGAAGTAGCCTCCAAACTGTAATACTCCGTAAATTCGGGTAAATAATTAACACCTATTTTATTCCTATTTTTAACCATGCGTAATATTTTATTTATACTATTTACCCGATTCGATTAATTTTGCGTTTTTATTAAATTTGAGCCGTCTTGTAGCTCGTTGACAGTCTACGTGTTATTCGTAGTTCATATATTTCTATATTTTACCCCGAGGATTTATAATTCTTATTTTAGTAATTTCAACTTTTATTTTTCGTCTTTTCAAACTTTGCTAAAAACCCATTTCGAATTTAAACCTCACCTTTTATTTTTACACTTACCATTTTATTTTCTATACAAGTAATAATTCTTAACAATTTTACAAAAATAAACATATATAAACCAAACACCCTTATTTTTTTTGTGTTCTCCTACAAAACTAAAAACCAAACAGTCCTTATTTAAATTCTACCCATAATTAATAAAAAAAACACACACAAACACGACAAATTTTTTTTACTCATCTCTTTCTTTTCTGCTCTCCACCTCTCGACACAAAAACAGCACCACAAAGAATCCATAGTTTTTTTTCATTTTCTATCTAATTCAAGTGTTCTAAGATCATCTCAAGGGTATTCTAAGGTGTTTCCAAGATTTAATTCATTCAATTTGAAGGTTTAATCAAGATTCAAGAGTTAGGGTTTCATAATTAAATTGGGGTTTTTGCAAGAATTGATTAGGGTTTGGTTTAAGCAAGTGTATAACAATATTTAGAAGGGTTAAAAGCTATTCTTGATTTGGTTTGGGTGCTCTTTGGGTCCAAAAATCAGCCAAGGCCAAAGGAGTGTGTTTGTGTTTTGATTCAATTGCATTAATCACAATCTTGTAAGTTTTCATCTTTGATTCTCGATTTTTCTTTTGATTTTAGTCCATGCATTTTGATGTTTGATTCTGGAAATTCATGATGTTTTGTGTTTATTAATGTGTTAATCAAGTGAGGCATTATATAGAGTTTTTGTATAATTGAAATGAGGCTTGGATTGATTTTGATGAGGTTTTAGGAATTTATTTTAGACCAGCAGGTTGTGGAGATGTTTTCGTAATTTTTCTTGTCATGAGACACCTGAGAGTTTTGATATACTGATAGGTCTAGTTCTTTTGTACATGTGGATAATTGGATAGAAATTTATCTCCTCCGGATGAGTGAGATACGGTCGATTTACTAAAACTAGTCGAATCAGACCTAGTGATAGAAAATGGAGCTTAACTCTATGTTTTTGTGCAAACTCTTTGAAAAACAATCATGATACCTGTAGAGGACACTTAGAGGTATCACCTTCAACTGGTCTCACTTTAATAGCATCCGTAGATTTCAAAATGCGTCCATTTTCGTAAGCTACAAAAATTAGTCACTCTTTGGTTGGGGCGATAACTATTTCGGATGGGTGAGTTATCGCCGATTTTCTAAAACTAGTCAAATCAGAGGTACTGTTGGAAATAAGGGTATAACTTCAGAATTTTGCACTAACTTTTTAAAATAAAAATGTGCTACTGTAGAGGACATCTAGGGCTATCATCTCCCACTGACCTCATGTCAATAGCATTTTTAAATTTCATTTTATGTCCGTTTTGGTGAAGTGGTTAATTTCAGAAATAAATATACACATGTATTGAAGGGTAAAATGGTAAATTCACCCAGGTTCTGGAATTTCTGGGTAGTGGAGACCCAATTTCTGAAAACTAGATTCATAGGGCTTCTTGTACGTAGAAATCCTCTTGGTGCTATATTTGGCGTCTTGCGGTGTTAAGTTGGGTTAAATTTCAGTATCTTTTTGGTAAATAACGACTTTTTTGTGTAAGAGTAAACTTATATGGACACTTTTGGAGTTTTGGGTATGAAAGTAAACTTAAGTATATCTAAAAGTCATATATATTCAAATTTTGGTTGTGTTTTGAGTATGTTTGACCTATACATCTAGGACGCAATGTCGTACTTGATCCGATTAAAGAAAAACGTTTTATAAAATTCTTCGTTTATTTCATTCTTTTTCGTGTGAGTACTAGTTGTTTATTTTTTTAAGTTGCGCCATTTAATTTTAGGTTGCTCTTAGGGGTGTTTGATGGGTTTGATTTTACTCCAGTACTACATTGTTTATTTTGCGACAGTTTTGCACAAGGTGAGTTTTCTTAGCCCTTTTGTTTCTATGTTTTCCTGGTGGTGATAAAGATACTAAATAAATTTGAATTGTTTTTACATGTTGCTGCAAATATATTTTACTTGGTGTTGGACATACTTGATATTATATGGCTTATGTGTATGCATTTTTAGATCGGAGGGGTACGTCTACCTCACATTGTATGCATTTTTTGATCGGAGGGGTACGCCTACCTCACATTGTTTGCATTTTTGGATCAGAGGGGGTATTAGCCTACCTCACATTGTATGCCATTTTTGGATGGATGGGTACGCTACTCTAATCTGTACTGCATGATTATAGGATAGGAATGGTATGCTCCGACCACACTATTAGTTGCTTTTTGGATCTGAGGGGTAGCTACCTGCATTTAGGTTGCATTATTGGATCGGAGGGGTACGCCTACCTATGTTGTGTGATGATTTAATTGCCTTTGTGTACAATATTCATGTATGCCCTAATGGTTATTATTCACAGCAAGAGTAAGTAATTGTGTTAAACCTATGAATCTTACAAACATTATGTTGATGTTTTAAAGTATCATTTTCAGGTATCTTGTCAGAGGAAAGCTGCTCAGATATGGTTTTAGAGACTCTTCATTTTATACATTTGATAAAATGTCTTTTGAAAATATTGTGTTGTAAAGAATTTCTACTATTACATTCGATAAAAAAATTATCTAAACATTTCGTCATGTCTAAATACTTGTGTTATTTTAAAAAAGTTGGGACCTGATTGCAAACTCGGATGTTTTAAGGCATCGAATGTGAATCATCTTAAAACTTATTTTAAAACGTCTCATTTTGAGGTTGTTTTTTTGTGACTTGTACTTCTTGATCCATGACGTCGCGCCCCCCAACCCCCAACGTTAGCGTTAAATGCAGTCCGATTTAATGAGGGTTTGTGACTGATTTGTTTATCAGAGCTGTTATGTCTCATAGAGATAAACTGGGCTCGTTTTCAAATAACTTGAGACTATGACTACTTTTCAAAATTATGAGTCTCTCCTCTTGTTTTATCCGATATCCGTGCGCGCGTACTTTATGGCTGCTTATATTTACTCCCTCGAGCATTACTATTAGTATTATATGGATAATGATTATATAATACTTGACTTTCTTTTCGATCTCTTATGCTTAATTTCAAGATTACCACTATTATTTATATAAAGGTAATTTATATAAATGTCGACTATGTTGATCACTTATGTCTACCTTCTTGAGCGTCACTATATATCATGTTAATATATGTTACTCATATAAATACTATGACGTTTCTTAAGAAATTGTTAGCGATACAATGGTCTCTAAAAATTTCTCATGATTTTTCTATAATGCCATTTTTGATGATATTAGAATTCGACATAGTTTGTCGATCCCATTGGTTATTTTACTAATCGACTACGAGTTTGGACACTCGCCTCATACTTTTGTAACGCATTACAGTCATCATGTAAAATATGGATTAGAAAATGCCGGGTAATTGATTGACGACATTAACGTTGTCACCTCGTACATGGCAGCTTTGGTGCATGTATATTTTGGACTGATTCATTTTAGCGTCTTATGCCTTTTCTCTTTTCTCCTTGTGATTTTGGAGGATTATGTCACCAAGAAGATAATTGCTAAAGTTCAATATCTATCAAGCGACTCATAACCCAACATATTGCAGAATGCTCTTTTGCCTAGAGCGGAATCAAAACTTGGGAAGATCTTAAAACTAAGTTTTTGAACAAATATTGCCCACCTGGTCGAACTACGAAGAAAATGGAAGAAATCAACAACTTTCAGCAAGAGCCGGATGAAACCCTTTATCAAGCATGGGAGCGCTTTAAGGAACTCTTGATGAAGTGTCCTCAACACTATTTAACTAAAATACAAGAGGTGATTTTGTTCTACAATGGGTTGGATATTCCAACATGACAAATTCTTGACTCAAGAGGTGTCGTTCCAACTAAGACTGCTCTAGATGCCAAAACAGCCATCCAAGAAATGGCTGAATACTCTTAAAAATGGCATAATGGAACATCTAGAGGAAGAAGCACTAAGACTTCTGACGGATTAGCTGCTATACAAGCATAACTAAACAATCTGGGGAGAGAGATCAAAAAGGTGAATGAAAAAGTTTATGCTGCTCAGGTTGGATGCGAGCAATGCAAAGAACCCCATTACACCAAAGATTTCCCACAAAAAGAAGAAGGGAAAACCCTAGAAGAAGCTTACTACACGCAGTTTGGTGGACCTTTTCAAGGAGGGGGATATAGAGCAACAGCTCCAGGGTACTATCAAAGGAACAATGCCAATCCTTCGTTCCAAGAACGAAGGCAATCTATGGAAGATACCCTGGGCAAATTCATGAGTGAATCAACAAAGAGACACGAAGAAAACTCTAACTTGATCAAAGAAATCTGAGCTTCGACAGATGCTGCCATAAGGAACCAAGGAGCATCGATCAAAACTTTAGAAATTCAAATCAAGAAAATAAGCAAGGTACTATAGGAGAGAGGATTTGGAAGCCTACCAAGCTCAACTGAAACAAACCTGAAAGACCAAGTCAAGGAGATTTCAACCACTATTAGAGCTGATTCAAACTTGTTAGATATTAGAAAAAGACTCGGTCACCCCGTGTATTTTACTGTTTATTATAGCTCGTAGTTTAATAGTTAATCGTATGATTTTCGGTTTTGAACCGGGTACTAATACCCTGTATTTTGTAAGAACTATAAATACCTCTTCTAACTTTGGAAGAGGTAGCTAGTCATTTATTCATTTTCCATTTTACACATAGAGTTTCTCTCACTAGAAAATATCTCTCCATGTGTTTCTCTCTCTAGAAACTAGCCAAATCCAAGAATCATCTCCGGGCTGTGAAATATGATATCCTACAATTGGTATCAGAGCTTTGTGGTGATTTCGTGAGCTTGTGTGCGTTCGGATCTTGATTAGATCGTGTTTTCTAGTTGTTTTTTGTGTTCTTGGTTCGAAAATCAAAACCCAGATTTTTGTGCTTAGATGTGTTTATGTTTATGTTTTTAAGCAAGATCTAGGCATAAGGTAACTAGTTGTGCAAGAAAAATCAAGGTACAACGTCAAAAAGGGTGTGTTTTTGGTGATTTTGTTGGAAAAAGTCGTGTTTTGCTCGAAGTTACCTTTCTGCTTGAAGGAAGCGAAATATGCAGGTATGAATGAAGCGGAATATGTTTCAAGCGAAATATGTTTGCCTCTAAGCGAAATATGACAGGTTGATTTCAAGCGAAATATGTATCCAAGCGAAATATGTATCCAAGCGGAATATGTAGACAAGCGAAATATGTAGTCAAGCGAAATATGTATGCAAGAGAAATATGACAGGTTGAATTTCAAGAGAAATATGTTAGCAAGAGAAACATGTCAAGAGAAATATGTTAGCAAGAGAAACATTACATTGACATATTCCAACTAAAACATTACATTGTCATATTCCAAGTGAAACATTACATTGTCATATTCCTTGAGAAATATCACATTTTTATCCAAAAAGATTTTATTTTTTCTACGGTCTATCTTACTTTGTAAAATCCCGTGAAATTCTTGGATTTCTCGGTTTTAGTTAAGATTTGTAAAATCCCGTGGAATAATAATCTTAATCACCTTCAACCACATCTCTTTAACACAAGTCTCCTTTATCACTGATCGATCAAGTTTGATATCATTTCACAATAAATCAAGATGTCTAATATGTATGAAGATCCAATCTACGATGAAGTCGGGACATCATATGACTCGAATATTCCATCTGAGGTACAAGATCATGATTACTATTCAGATAATGTGGATGAGTATCATCAAGTACACGAGATGCAAAGCAATGTGCAACACAACTACGTTGTTAACTCTTATGCTGACTATACGAGTGATAGCAATATTATTCTGTATGATCAGTATATGGAGGACAACGAAGAACATGTTGTACAAAGTAATGTATCTTCTGTTCGAAATGATGCATTGATGTCGATTATAGATGATATGCATGAACAGGGTGTCCAAAGTATGTCAGCAAATAAGCAGGTTAAAGTAGTTAATGACACATTGACTTCTGAACTTGCGAGATATAAGGAACTGGTCGGGGTGTATGAAAAACGGACAAAGTTTGAATTAACTGAAAGAGAACAAAAGATTGATGAACAAATGAGAATAATTATCTCTGACCGAAATAGAAAGGAAACTTCTTTAAAATCGGAACTTCATACTGTACAAATGCAACTTCGTTCTACCGTTGACCATAACAAGTCAATGAAGGAAGAAGTGACAACCTTGAAAAAGGATTTTAAACAAAAAGAAGATAAATACATTGAAGAGTTTTTAGACATCAAAAAGCTAAAAGAAAAGGTTGAAGATAGATTATTCAAACAAGATCAGTCTGTTCAAACGGTGCACATGTTATGTAAACCAAAACCGTTTTATGATGAAAAGAAAAAGGTAGCAATAGGCTACAAAAACCCCTTATGTCTCACACGTGCAAAGCAAGTTCAATCTGCCCTCTATAATGGTACTGAAATAGTCATGACCAATCATAAACCTGCTGTTGTGCATGACTCGGAGGAAACTCTTGAGATAGCTGAGTTGACTAGGAAAAGAATGTATGAGAAAATGAAAAGCCCTCAGTGTATTCAAAATAAAGTTAAGTTTGCACCCCCAGATTACTCAAAAGAGAACTATCTTGCAATCTTCGCACCTCAGAGAGATTTGACCCCTGAGCAGATATTTTGGGCCAAAGATGAAAATGACAGGAAAAAGGTTGAAGCCTCAGTTCTTAAACCACTTTCAACACCGACTGTGTATCCACCCAATACACCTGTCAAGCTTGTCCCCAGGGTTCTCCCAACAAAAAGTCAAGTGAAAATTAATCTTTATACACTCACACAACTTTTTACGGAATTTGACAAAACATGTAAAAAGAGAATCACACCAACAGGTCTCACAGAAGGGGAAAGAGGTTTTGAACAAACAAAAAGATGTTACCTCACTGAAGTCATACCATTTTTCAAAACTCTTAAACAACACTTTGAAGGAGTTCAAAAGGCTCTCTTTAAAGAAGTTAAAGGAATGGAAGAAATTTTTGATCAAATGTCAGCAGAGGTGGACCAGAATACTGTGGACAAGCAATGTGCTGAAATTGAAAGGAAAAACCTTCTCATTGCAAATGAGAATCTAATTGCTAATTGTTTGTCGAATCAATTGATGTTTGCTGTTGAACAATCACGTTGTCTAGATCTTGAAGCTGAGATATCTAAATTACAAAATGAGAATCAAAAGGATGTTAATGATGAAATGATAAGAGGTTTTAACAAACTTGAGGTGGAATACCTGAATTTGCAATTGAAATATCAACACCTTCAAGAAAACTTTCGAAATAACAAATCACAAACTTCTCAGGATGTTCCTGAATTTGACTCATTTTTCAGAATTAAAATTCTAGAAACACAGCTTCAAGAAAAGGACAACGCAATTAGAAACTTGAAAGCTCAAGTCTCTAAAATGAATGACAGAAGTTGTGAAACTTATAATGCTAAAGATGTCACTGCTCTTATTGAACAAAATGAATGTGTTAGAGTAGAACTATAAAAGGTCAAACAACATTACAAGGAATTGTATGACTCCATTAAGATTACGCGTGCTCACACTAGAGAAAAGACATCTACGTTAAACGTTTAAGATTCGTGTGTTTCGGATATTTACGGTTTCGATGACGGATTTTACTTGCGAGTCTCTAACTAATATCATTTTCGATTTGGCGGTCATCGTAGCATCACTAGGGTGTATTACTTTTGATCGACGAATTACTATACTCGTCTCCGCGAGCCACAAACATTCGTTAACAGTTTTATGACATTATCCAATGAAGAATAAGACCATAATTTCTCATGCACCGTAAAACACATTTGTAATTTTGTTACATCATGTCATAATTAAAAAGAAAGGTCAAATTGAAAGGGGTCAATGTGGAAAAGTTCAAATAAATCATGACAAGTTCAAGCAAGTTTGGTAGGTTCAAAGCAAAAGAGTTCAAAAGTATTTTGAAAGGGTTCAATATCAAAGGTTCAAATTATTTTATTTACACTTTTAACCCTTTGTCTTTTAAAGCAAGTTCAAATACAACTTTTTAATTCAATCTGTCTTCAACTTTTAGACATTTAGTTTTTTTTATTTATTATTCTTTTTTAGTTTTACATTTAAGTTTTCAATTTTTTATTTTTATTCTTTTTATTTTTATTTTTCTTTTTTATTATTATTATTATTTTTTCCCTTTTAGCCCTTTTGTTGTAAATAAAATAAAATAAAAATAAATAAATAAATAATTTTACCGTTAGTCCTTACCACTTCAATTAACAACCGTTAAGCATTTAACTTGGATTTCAATTGCACCGTTAGTCTTTGTGTGTGTTTTAATCAATAGTTAATCATTTTAACTTGAAAGTGTAGTAACCGGTCATCCTATTAGCTCATCAATCGTTAACAAAAGTTCAAGTTCTTCATTTACAACAACGATTTCACCAAAAACAATCCATAACAATTATCATTTCACGATTTCTTCTTGATTTTGGTAAAAATCCCGTAAAAGTTTATTCTTTTCTTGGTTTAAATCATAGATTTGTAAAATCCCATGAAGTATAATTTCTTTCTCATAACCACAACATCAATCACTTAATCTACTAAAATAGAGATAGAGAGATTTGATAATAGAGATTGAGAGATTTGACGGGGTTAGGTAGTTAAGGATTGCGGCTCATTACGGCCGATTAGATCTGAGAATCACACCTAGCTTGATACCATGAAGGAAGATAGAAAACCTCGTAGGTTATGATATATTATTTCACCACTATTTATAGATACAAATATACAGGCTTGAGCCCAATGACAACTAGACTACAGCTAAGGATATGAATGTACACATAATGATTATCCAATCATCCTACTCATGATTATCTAATCATCCTAAAATACATGTTGACTAACAAATCATCCAAAAATATATCAACTAATATTGGAAGGTAACCAATTAAATAATCTATCATCTAATACTTGCAGCAACATGAATAAGAAGCTTTTAGGAAGATATACCAGTGTCATGTTAATTAGCTTGCCATCTTTACTTTTTGGATTTATCTTGATCTAATCTTTGTTAATTGTAACTAGACTAACATGACCGAATGAGTATGTATTTATGGCGGGTGCAGTTGTACGCGACAATTATTATACGAAAGTTACATGTATACTATACACGTCTGATGCTGACATAGTGCATCAATGAGCAAATTATAACTAATTACAGCAAACAAATAACTTTTCATGTAAACAAGCAATTTTTGCAATAGATTCATAACCGGAAGTATTTGAATGTATAGAAATTTCATATCAAATGACCTTTTTCAGGCCTTTTATTGAAGGGCGGAAGCATTAGATAAACTAGCAAGACAAAATTACACGAGTTTTTACAAGCTTTGATAGGATCACAGATCCCTTTTAATCGCAAGGTGTTTAATTTTCTGTTTCTATGTAAGATCCAAGAGTACACTAGTACAATACAGGGCTTTAGCGACGGCCTATTCTGTCGGGAATCCGTCAGTATTGCTAGTTTCCGACAGATTTGTGACGGAAAAGGTCTGTCTGTGATTCTTGGTCGGTAATTCGTATCTGTTGGAACTCTGTCGGAAACAGCGACAAAAAGTGTGCGTCGGAAGTCTGTTGGTGATGCTTCTGTCGGAAGTCAGTCGGAATAAATTCTGTCAGAAGGTCGTCGGTACAGCTTTGTCAGAATTCAAAGTGTCACAATTCTGTCACTAATACTTTTCGTAATATCATCATAGAAAGGCATATAACTGGACAGGCTAGAGCTAAATTTTATGGATCATCCACATGGAAAAAGTTGCATTCGATTTAAAATCCATGTCGAACCAATCAAAATATACAAAATGAAATTAGAGTATCTAAACCAAATATTCATAAAGATATGAATATATCTAAACTACTGAAGGGATGCGGATCGTTAAACTTAACATCGAGGTAATGTCATTCCTCTTTCGCTGCCACACTCTCTCGAGCTTCGTCATGAGCATTCGCCTCCGATTCTCGTTGATGCATTTGTTCCTACACTTGACGTTCCACTTGTAGTTGTAAGTGCACTTCATCTCTATTTCCAATCAGGGTCTCATTTGTGTGTCATCCTCTTGCAATTTCCTAACTGGCTCTTCCAAAATTTGCACCTACATTGTATCAAGTTCCATTAATATGCTTAGAACTTTTATAAACACAATAATGGAACATAATAATCAAAGACTTTGTAGATACTACAGATGCTTACCAGCGGTAAGAAATCACATTTCAATCAAATTCAGTTCACAAATATTCTACTAAATTGACGACTTTTAGAGTTTGCATTTAGAAGAGGTAGAAGGTTATACTGCGAAAAGCTTTTTCATTTCTTGACGTCCAGAATGCGAACTCAAAACTGGTGCCACAACATAAGTAGGATCTGAGGCAAAAACGGAAACATACGCTGTTAGACTATTAAGAGATAAAAACAGTAAGTGCTTTAAATAAACGTAATACAAACCTTTTGGAGATGCAGCCACATAATAAAGTGAGCCCGTAAGTGCAGATGTGATAACAACTGCAAACGCTTGAGCGAACGGCACGAATGGAGGCAATATTCCAGTCTAAAAGTCAAAAAAATATAGTATTTGTTAGATAGAGGCTGAATTTTGACCCATTTACTTTGAGAAGACTCGGGTTTCAAACTTTGGCCTTCTTTCAGGCTTAGCCCAGTCCAGCCTCGACCAGTCCAAGTGGGGCTTGGGCTAGCAGCGGGTTCAGGTTTGAGTCCGGTTGTGCACATCAAGCGGGTCAATATCAACCGAAATGTATTTTTAATGGATAAAATCTCTTAAATTATCAGATTATATTTTTAAATGAAAATAATATAACTTATGAAATCTATATCTGATACACTATTATTATTACTGCGTATTTTTTTTGTCAAGTATTTAGGGTCAGACCGTGTCACAACCTGCCCGCCCCGCCCATTTTGTCACTTGTACTGAAAAGTATAAGGGTCAAAGTTGTTTGTAATTGTACCGGTGCATCCATTCCGTGTGCATTCGCTACTAAATCATTACCCCTTACAAACACGTCCGCTAGTGCACCCTGAACAGCAGCGCGGTAAAATAGCTCCTCACCTACACCAGCAACGATGAGTATAAACTGAAACAAGTTTAACAATATTATCAACATGATAAACTGCAACACGAACACATGGTAATGTGTCTATAGGGTGTTTGGTGACTTTACTTGAACTAGTAATCTTTCATAAAGATTAATATATATTAACAGTAATAAATAGTTTGCTATTGTGTGTGAAATGCATACATACCAAGCTTCGTCCAAAAGAGCAAGGATTCCCCCAGATATTACAAAATGCAAGTATGATACTTACACGAAAAGGGTCAGTGAGTAGCCAAGAAAATGTTAGGTGACGTTCAGAAGGCTTATATCTTTTATCTAGTAAAGAAAAACGAAAAGTGGGGACTTTCGCATTTCTGAAAAAAAAGAATGTTTCCTTATTAGGTATGATTCTTTTAATTGTTATTTGTTAATTTTAAAATTGTTTAATAAAAAACCCTAAATATTTCTTTATTTGACTAAACTTTATAAAAAATCGGCTCTATGTGTATATTCAAAAAAAATATGTACAAAAGTAAACGTGTCACAATTATAATTAAAAAAAACTTTAAAAAGTACGGAAGTAATCAACAAAAAGCTTAGGGGTTATAACGTAAATCTGGGCAAACAAAACCACATCGATGAGTTTTAAGCCCACTTTTCAAAGTTGAACCCAAATATAATTTGTTTTTCCCCAACAACGCAAAAACACGTACCTTTACCAATAACGATTACTAGCGATCCCAACTTCATGTTCCTAAGTTGCAGCTCTGATTAAATACACCTAATTTATAGTTTATTTTAAACAACACAAACCCTTGTTGGCAAAGATGGCTGCTAACTGGATTGATGTAGAACAAAAACAATCAATTAAGTATTAACCAATCAATCCTTACTCCTTAGTTATCTTGATCTAATTAGATTTACCAGATATTCAGGTACCTTATTTTATTTTTAATTTACTAATATGTATTAAGTGGGTTTTGTTTAGATGATATAAGTATGAGTTTTAATTTGATATTGCTCATTATCTGGTTTGGTAAAACATCTCAACAATTAATAGTGGCGATAGAAATTTTATAAGAGTTTCATAACTTTGGTTTATTGTGTGGTTTATTGTGTGGCTGCTTAAGGTTAATGGTATTGAATGGGATTTTTCTGTGATCGAGTAAAGAAGAATTAAAGACTAATGTTGTTGATCGCTCAATAGAAGGGTAGCACAATTTAGAAAAAGAGTTAACTATATTTTTGGTCCTTATGGTTTATCGGGTATAACGGTTTTGGTCTAATAGTTTAAAATGTAACAGATCCAGTCCGTTTTTAGTCGACCCGTAACACATTTGGTCCAAACGTTAGTTTGACTAACTTTGACCGTTAAATACAAATGCATTTTTATCTTTTCACCTATATTATTAAAGATAACAGTCTGTTCATACTACACATAATCACAACCTACATCCTCACCCTTTTTAATCTCTCATCTTTTGTCTAACAAACACAACCACGTAATCTTTTCTTTTATCACCACAATCAAACACAAACACATTAATCTTCATCTTGTAAAAAAACAACTTTTACTTTATGTGAGTAATCGATTGGCGGTGCAGATACAATCCAGATCGCGTGCAACCTTTTGATGTGATCTCGAGATGGCTTTCAAGATAGGAAAAGGGAGATAGTTCCGAGATACAAATCCAAATCGCGTATAGATACAAATCCGGATCGCGTGAGGTTTCAGTGGTAAAGAGGCGGTAGTTGGTGACGAAGAGTGGGCGGAGAGTGGTGGTGAAGAGTGTGAGGCGTGGGTGGAGGATATCAAATAAGGTTGTTGCTGCCATTGTGCGTTCAACCTTTGATGATGGATCTGGCATCGATGAAGGATTGGTGATGGAAGAGTTTTTTATGATGAAGATGAGGTTTGGTGTGGTTTCTATATATGGTTTGTGTTTTTTGTTTTGATTTTTGATGTGGGTATGAGTATTGGATTCAAGGGTTGTTCTTGGTATTTCAAATTAAAGATGGAAGAAGTCACTAAGAGAAAGGAGTATGGTGGCTTGCCATACCTCTTCATTTGGGCCCCACGGCCTGCCACGTCATCATTTCACTCTCACTCAAAAATACCTCTTCACTCATAACACACCCTTATCTCTTCACTTGGGCCCCTTCACCCATAATTTTATTTTATGTTTCCATTTTTCACACAAACATAATTTATTTCATTAAAAATAAAAATAAAATACATAAACATAAAACATACTAAACATAAAATAAAACTACGAAACGTAAACAAATGAAACGATACAAAACATAAAAACATAAAAATACGAAACTAAATTAAGCGTATGGATATTTTCTCATTATTTCAGTTTGTTTCCTTTCAATGATGGCTCGTTTTGCTGGCGGCAACGACGAAGGATCGATCATGAGAAACTCCAGCTATTTACAAGGCATTAGTTCTTTTTCTCTCTTCGCCTCGTACGCTTTTTCAGCGGCATCACATTTATGTCTATAATCCTGAGAAACAAGTGACGATACAGACTCCGACCCCCCCCCCCCGGTGCTCCCTCCGATGCTTCCCCCGGCGCTTGTTGTTTCAACTGATTTTTGTTTCAACTGATATTGACTCTGATTTTTGCTTGTTGTTTGCCGGCGGGACGCTCTCTTGGATCAGGACCAAACAGCTCTTGGAGATTATCTGCATCAATCGGCTCCGTCGCATCCCAATTGGGGTAATTTTTCAAAATGTTCCACACGTGAGGGTATAGAAATTTTTTACTAGTTCGGTCGTGGTAAGCCGTCTTTGCATTCTCGACCAAGTCAGCATCACTTTCTCCGCTTTTGCGATTTAGATGCTTGTAAATACCGTTAAACCGTTGGCAATCACCGTGCATCCTCATTCATTTTTCCGTCACCATATTTTTTGTATGAGGAGGAGCTGTTGTTCGCGAGTTGAAATCGCTCAAAATCAGGTTCCAATAGATGTCATCCTGTTGGTCTTTTTCGATATTCGCGTCCTGCAAGTGCTCGATCCAAGACTCGGCTAGCAAGATTTCTTCGTTGTTATTCCAACGGGTGATCGATCGCCTTGATGCCATTTCATCATCTTCATCGTCCTCATCCAAATTGACAACAGGTTGTTTCCCCGCCCTTTTCTGTTTACGCTTAGCTTCACGGGGTTCTTTGGCTTGTGGTACTTTGAATTGTGGTTGTGATGATGGTTGTGGAAAATATTGTGGATGTGACGGTTGTTGTGAAAATATTGCGTTTGTGATGATTGTTGTGAAAAAAATTGTGCTTGCGTATTTCTTGGATTCGCGTAATTTTAGAAGCCATATTGTTGGTTTTGATGATACGCCAATTGTGAGTGATAAGCTTGATCAGGGGGTGACATTTGCGTTCCAAAAAGGGGATACGGTTGCGACGAATTTGAGTTTTAGGAATCTAGTGTAGACGGATTCGATAGGTTCGAAGAAGATGAGTATTGTTGCGGGTTGGAGTTGAGAAGATAATTAAAATAACCCGGTGTTGGTTCATTTGGTGGTTGAGACATTTTTTTTTTGGATGAGAAGAATATATGTTGAGAAGTTTCTTGTAGAGAAGTGTGTGTTAAAATGATAAAATGAGGTGTTATTTATAGTGAAAAGTGGTATAAATTAGAAAAAAAATTGAAAATTAAAAAAATTAGCCGTTGTGTTTTTTTTTTTGCAACGGTTACATATGTTTTCATTTGTCTTTTTCCACATTGTGACTATGACGAATTGGTTTGTTTTGGGCTATGGCGAGCGGTGGTGGTGTGGTGGCGAAGACTGTGGCGAAGCCACGTCAGCTGTGGCGAGCCACCGCCACCATACTCCTTTCTCTAAGAATGAACGACTAAGCAACAAAAGGTTACAAATTTTGTATATTCTGTTCGTGATTTAGAGAAGTAAAAGAAAACAAAAAAGGTGGTTAGATTTAATTTATGTTTGATGTGATTATATTTAATTTATGTTTGATGTTCTTGTGGTTCATGTGAAAAAAAAGTTAGATGTGCAGGTTGTGATACACAAATGTGTTTATAGCTATAGTCAACACAAAAATGAAAATAAAGAAATAAAATAATAATTATTATTATTATATTGAAAAAAAGGGCATTTTAGTCACTGCACATAATCATTCGAGGGTATTCTAGTCAATTTATATTTTTTAACAAGTCAAACTAACAGTCAACGAAAAATTGGACCAAAAGTGTTACGCGTCGACCAAAAACGGACTATATCCGTTACATTTTAAACTATTGGACCAAAACCGTTATACCTGGTAAACCACAAGGACAAAAATGTAGTTAACTCTTAGAAAAAACATACATGTGTTGAGTGTTATCCTCAATTCTATAATCATGAAGTAGCAGGGACAGACCCACATGGGACCCGGGTGCGGCACGTGCCACATCTAATTTTGGGCTACGAAGCATAATTTTTAGTGTTACTTTTATAGTATGTGCAACATCCAAAAATATTTAATAGTAGTAAGCGCACACTCTTAGGAACAAGTTTTTTTTGTTGCTATATTCATAAAATCTTAGAAAGCACTACAAAAAGCTTTAGTTTGTGTATTTAGTTATACACAAAATACTATATTTAATTGACATGGGAAACACTTAGCAAGTGTTTGTTAGTTTAGGAACATGCCAGAATGTTGGTTGCTAAAGCCCATGAAAAAGGAGGAGAGTGTGTGTGGAGGAAGTCTGCAATCGTTGAGAGAGAACTAGGGAACACTGAAGAGGAACGGGGACTTCTTAATGAAAAATTAAAATTGTTCCATTCGTTTTTCAAGTTATGCTTGATGCTCGGTCACCTTGAGGAAAGGTTGGGCTTTTACCGCAAAAGAGTTGTACGAGTTGGGTTTGAAATAGTGCCCAAATTCAACTCCGCTTTGGCTCTCATTTGCAAATCTTGTGGAGAGATTGAGCAGGCTGAGTAAGGTTCGTGTTGTGCTTACAATGGCTAGGAAAAGGAACCCACAAGAACCTAAATTGTGGCTGGGTGCAGTTCGAACATAGGCTAGACACGTATCCAAAAAAGAAACTGAGATTTTAATGGCGAAACCCTTCTGCAGAATAGTCAAAACCCTTGGCTGAAGATGTAAACTTCTGAATTCTTAAAATTCTGCTAAGAAAAAGTTCCGCTATTTTCCACACTTAACGTGATCGTATGAGATCCCATTGACATAAAACTAACCTGGAATATCTTTATAATTGCAGATGGATGAACTTGTGGGAATTAAAGTAGAATACAATCATAGAAACAATCAGGTTAGTGTCTTTTACTTATAATATGAATTTTTGTTTAAGTTTATATTAAAAAGGGAACAATATTGTTTGTTAGGCTGAGTATTATTAATGAAGATATGCATGCAAAGTCATCAATCTTTTTGAGTAATCGAACTGGATAATCATTTGTGCACGCTTAGTGGTAGTTTGATTATATAGTTTGTGTAGGTTGGATGTTATGGAGTATCAATAGGTTGTTTAGTAATGTGGGAGGATGAAAGATCAGTAACAGAACTGCATCGGTAAATTCCTTTATTGCAAGCTTCAGTCAGTATAACCTTGAACTCCTAGCAGACTCTTATGTAGAGCTAACTTTAGTATAGTACAACTTTGTAAACTTTCTACCGTCCAACCTTAGACCAGTGTTGTAAAAATCGTTATGGCGGCCGATATATCAGTGATATATCGCTTGGCGGTGGTCCACCGCCACGATTTACAGCAAATCGGCCAAACTTGGCGTTTTGGTCAAAATCGGTCAAATCGGTCAAATCGAACGATTTTTGGTGTTCTAATTTTCTTGATCTTGATTTAGGTTCTTTGTGGATATACGATTCAATCAAAGAGGAATCCATGTTATCGATTAGAGAAGTTTGATTTGTGTTTCGAGTGGGTTATAGCAGATCGTGAAAGGGATACAAGTGTTTGATTTGTTGATGCGTTTTTTTATGATGGTGAAATGAGATGTAAGTTAAAGATGATGGAAAGATTGTGACTGCACTTTTGGGAGGAAAGAAAGAGACGGGGGCATGTGTTTTTGTTAAAGTAAAATTAGGGTTGGAAAAGCATATGGTGTGTTGGACAACTTGGACTCTTACCTACCAAAACCAAAACACGCCTACTTTCTATCTTATATTCAGATTTCATATCAAATAAATATTTAAATTATTAAATATATATATATATATATATATATAATATATATATAAATAAATATATATATATATAATATATAAATAATATATATATATTATATATATATATATATATATTGCAGATTTTATATCAAATAAATATTCAAAATATATATATTTGTGGTTAATAACTAATTTGTTAAGATATTACTAATATTTTATTTTTAACAACACTTTATTAAAAACTAGCAAGAAGCTAGAAAAATTACAAAGTTACAATGATAGGATTTTTTAGCCAATCAACCAACTAAACCACCATTACATCTAACCGAATCCAATAAAAGAATACGACACTACATCAACAAAAATATCCGCCTTAGAAGGAGAAACCACATCAAAGACACACTTATTACGATAAGCCCAAATTAGTCACAACAACCCAAAACACACCCCTTCTAACAACCTTTTATGCTTGATAGGAATCCGAAGATTTATGATCCAAGAAACCCATTCATCGAACGTATGCACTTCTATGAAATCCACCTCCCACCAAAGGCAAATCTTGCGAAAATTATCTTTCGCAACAAGGCAATCAAAAAATAAATGACTTGACGATTCTGTGACGCTATCACAAACGGGACAAAGAATAGACGGAATATCTATACCTCTCCGGGATATATTAAGACGGGTAGGCAAACAATCCATTCTCACCTTTCACGCATGAATGTTAACCTTGATTGGCACCGCTTTTATCCATCGATTTTGAGTAGACACTTCCGGAAACCTGTTATCATCAATAACCTTTCTAGCTGAAGCTACCGAGAACTCACCCGAACCATCAAGCGTCCAATACCACCTATCAGGCGTGACACCAAGAACAACACCTTCCACGTAAGTCGTCAAATCCATCAACTGATCTTGTTTCACTCTGCTTCTAGGAACACGACGAAAAGACCAGGTCAAGTTCTCTTGTGACAGTTTAGAAGCCACATCGACAGTCTTCTTCACTTCCAGCGCATAAAGCCTAGGATATCTTTGTTTCAAAACCATGTCTCCATGCCACAAATCCTCCCAAAAATAAGTATCCGCACCATTGCCAAGCTTTTTCTGCATAAAATTATTTAAGTGTATACCTTTTATCTTCAATGTTTCCACCTCCTGGAGAATGCTTCGCCAAATGGACTTGTAACCAACCTTGAATCCGCTACCATTTTTCCCATCTTCGCCATGAATAGCTTTAATAACCCTAGTCCATAACAAGTTCTTTTGAGTTGTAAACCGCCAAACCCATTTACACATAAGAGCTCTATTAAGCGCATATAAACTAGAAACACCAAGGCCACCTTTCTCTTTAGAACACAAAACCTTACTCCATTTCACCCATATCGATTTTTTACTATTTAAATCGACACCACTAAAAAACCGACTTCGAATTGATTCCATGCGTTGAAGGACTTTCATTGGCACCTTGAATATAGACATATGATAAATAGGCATGGATCCTAGAACCGCCTTGAGAAGGGTTAAACGACCACCTATCGATAATGTTTTCATCTTCCATTTTGAAAGACGATCTACCATTTTATCCACAATCTCATCCCAAGATTTAATCCGAGACATATTTCCCCCAACTTTCGAACCTAAATAAGCAAAAGGAGCCTTAAGGACACCACAACCAATTCTATTTGCAGCTTGCACCACCCTATCTTCACTCACCACAACACCCAATAACTTACTCTTGCTTAAATTAATACTAAGACCTGAAGCACGATGAAAACATTTCAACACATATATAATCGTATCAATATTCTTAGTACTCCATTGCCCCATAAACACCGCATCGTCCGCATAGAACATATGAGAAAGATGCATAACCGAATTAAGCACAATGCCATTAAACATGCCCGCATCCACAACTCTTTTAAAAGAAATGTGAAGACTCTCCATAACCAAAATAAAAATAAACGGAGAAAGAGGATCACCTTGTTTAAGGCCCTTAAAAAACTGAAATTCCTCCGTAGGGCTTCCATTCACTAAAACCGATCCCCAAGAAGATCGAAGACATTCTTGAATCCAACCACACCATTTTTCACCAAAACCAAATTTTCTTAAGACATCATCAAGGTAATCCCACCGAACAGAATCATAAGCCTTTTCAAAGTCAATTTTTAGAATAAATGAATGTTTTTTCTTCAACTTACACCACTGCAAAACCTCATTAAGTATAAATGGTCCGTCAAGAATTTGCCTATCCGCAACAAAAGCCGATTGCACCTCATTAACAATATCTCCAAGCACCACCACAAGACGATTAGCCAAAATTTTGGCAATTATTTTATAAAGGCTCCCAATAAGACTAATCGGTCTGAAATCCTTCACCATTTTTGCTTCGGGAGTCTTCGGAATCAACGCTATGAAAGATGAATTACACCCTTTTGGAATGCGACTGTAATGAAAGAAATATTTCACCGCCGCCAACACATCTTTTTCTATTAAACTCCAAAACCTTTTATAAAAACCAAATGTGAATCCATCCGGCCCCGGAGATTTATCAACACCACAATCCCAAACCGCCTTTTTAATCTCTTCATTTGACACTTCGGCTTCCAAATCCAGTTGTTGCATTGAATTCAGATGATGAGGAAACTCCATATTAAGCATCGGCCGAACAGATTTAGGTCTATCAAAACGATTCTTGAAATGATTAAGGAACTCATTTTTAACCATATTAGGATTTTCCACCCAATCTCCTTCCACCAGAACCCCTCGTATAGAAAGTTGGTTTCGTTTCTTATTAAGAATACCATGGTAATATTTTGAGTTCTCGTCGCCTTCAATTGCCCATTTGATTTTTGCTTTTTGAGACGCCTCCATTGCACACAATTTATCCACCTCTTGAATCGATTTTACAACCTCCGCACGTTTATGCAAAGTATCAGACGACGCATCTCCTTTGTCAATGATCATCTCCAAATCAGCGAGCTCCTGTTTCAGCACATGTTTTCGAGTTTTCGGACTTTGTCTCATGCCATTCCAAACACGTATCTTCTTTTTTAGATATTTCAACTTGTTCATCATGTTGATCATAGCATTAGAATTATCTACCGGAGCTTCACGCCACACCTCATTAACAAAGTTCTCAAAACCCTCCATTTCCAGCCAATAATGAAAAAACCGAAACGGAATAGGTCCATAGTCATGAGTAGATTCACGTAATAATATAGGACGGTGGTCTGATAAAAATCTATCTAGGGTGATGGCTGATAAATTAGGACACTCACTCAGTAAGCTTTCGGACATGAGGAATCTATCAAGCTTACTCATCTTTGAAGCAGATCTGTGACACCATGTAAAAGAACATCCACCAAGTGGAACCTCCTCTAAATTCGCCATTGAGATAAAAGAGTTAAAAGCATTCGCCCCATGCACGTTGAAAATAGTTCCAAATCTCTCATTTTTATTACGGACCTCATTAAAATCACCCATGATAATCACTGAACCTTTCCAATTATCAATGACGTGACATAAATAATCCCATAGACTTTTCTTTTCTGACAACTCTTGCGGGGCATACACCGAAATAATAAGAAGTAATTTGCCATTAGACACCCAATTTCCTTGAATCATAACAAAATAATCTGAAGCCGTTGAATTTAGTTTCTTAAACGCATTAGGATCCCAAACACATAAAATCCCACCTGATTTACCAACCGAGGCATTATGCACATAATGAAACGCAAAATTACCCCAGCATCTAGTTGTAATAAGATTGATTATTACGTACTAAACTCGTATGGTGCATTCCTCATAAATGTATTGTGTATGTGTCGAAATGTCTTTAACCAAGTCTTTAGGTCTAGACATGTTTAACCGAACAATTGGAAAACTTAATTCAAGGAACTATATGTTTAGACTAAAACAATATCCGTGCATATCAACGAGATTTTATAGCGGCAGATAATTGCAGTGACAAA
Organism: Tanacetum coccineum; assembly: GCA_026074375.1. Lineage (NCBI taxonomy): Eukaryota > Viridiplantae > Streptophyta > Magnoliopsida > Asterales > Asteraceae > Tanacetum > Tanacetum coccineum. The sequence goes on from BQNB010033589.1 coordinate 46,641, forward strand.
AAAAATTTATGAGTTATAAACAAAAAATAATAAAAGTTTGAGGATTTGATGATTAAACATTGTTTTAACTGAATATAATTATGGTTTTCATATATAGTTTTTTTAATTTTTAAACATTGAAGAATATGGTGTAAACCCTTTATATACAGTAGAGTAAATTGCAAAAATGATCCTTAAGGTTTGGCCAAATTGCAGATTTGGTCCGTCGAATTTCGAAATTGCAAAAATTGTTCATATTTTAAAGGTTTGGTTTCACTTTTGGTCTTTGGTCGAACTAAAATGACTAAAATACCCTTCGAAAATGACTAAAATACCCCCCGTACAAAGGGGTATTTTAGTCATTTCAGTTCGGCCAAGGACCAAAAGTGGAACCAAACCTTCAAAATACGGACCATTTTTGCAATTTCAAAATTCGACAGACCAAATATGTAATTTGGCCAAACCACAAGGACCATTTTTGCAATTTACTCTATATAGTATAGATACTAGCATGTTACCCGCGCAAAGCAGCGGTTTCGAGGGCATTAAAAATTAATAAAAATATATCAAATGGATATTGAATTAAAGGCCCGTTTCTTTAACGCTTTTGGCAATGAATTTAGGGATAAAGCCCAATGTTGGTCGTTTGGTTTGCATTTGTAGGTCCCACCATTGGGAATAAGTACCAAAAATTCTGTCATCTCCTAACCTCATGCAGCTTACCTCCTTTTGTAAATACTCTCTATTAAGTGGGTCCATAATTAACCTCAACTTTTCATATTTGATTTCTTTCTTTTTATAATAAAACTTATTATATTTATTTAAAATAAAGTTATATACAAATTTTAATATATAATATACTTTTAAATATTATTTTCTTTCTCTTACATCAAATCTAAATCCAAATCCTAAACCAAATTCAAATCCAAATCCAAATCATAATCATAAACCCATCCACATACCAAACGAGCCCTAAAGACCATAAAATTTTAGAAAATATGGTAAAATTAAATCATAACAAAATAAATAGATAAAAAGATATTTCAATTTAAAAATAAATGTAATTTTTTAATTAAGAAGTGACACATGTCACTTTAAGATGTGTTTTCTTAAAATGAAATGGATGGTCAAGATTGCACATAACAAAAAGTTGTTACATAAAATGAGATGAATGTGTTTATTGTTAAAAAGGGATATTTCCATAAAAAGAAAAGAAAAAGTCTGAATTTTCAGACTTTCTAAATATGAAAGTGTCTCAAATGCTTTATAATGTAGTATAGATATGTATAGATCTCTTTATTAGAAGACAATTTTTTGTTGTAAAGATAGTTTATACTAGATTATGATGGAAATGATAAGAGGACAATATTTAAGGGACTATTATTGTAAATTATAGAATATTTAGTCTTTAACAAGTATCAAGGTTATAAACAGCATGAGGCATGGCGTAGCGGTATAGCCAAGCTTCAAGCTTTAGCATGAAGTGTGGCGACATGACGTTTTTAAAGCGTGACTTAAGGCGGCAAAATATATTCATAGATTTATAAATTTATATCATATTTTATAATTATATGAGTGGTAATATTATTAAATCTAAGCATCTATCCAAAATATTAGTAAATCAAAGTCCAAATATCAAATATTAAAAAATCCCCTAAACACTTTAAAAAAACTCATCACGCCTTTACACCTTTGCCCGCCTTTTCACGCCTCAACTCACGTCACGCCTAGAGTCGATGCCTAATTCTATTTCGTAACGTTTACGCCGCGCCTTGCACTTTGACGCCGTCTTAACGCCGCCATGACGCGCCTTTTAGAACCCTGCCAAGTATATTAAAGGTCAGTGCTTCGCTACGTGTTATTTCGTAGACATTAATTTTTTTTAATTTATCATCATGTGTATTAAGCTCATATATATGCAAACTTTATGTTGAATTTCAAATATGAACTAATTGTTTAAAACAAGTTATTAATCATCGTAACTCGCTATATAGTCTTTAGGGTGTTTTGAATTATTTTCTTTCAAAGGCAATTTTTGTAAATTGTAAATATTTTAAGGGTGTCTTTTGAGTGTTATTTTATTTTTACTAAAAATATACATTAAACTTTAATATTTCTAATAGGGTTAATGTCACACCCTGTCACACCCCGTCAGCGGCGAACACATGAGAATGCGACATAATGATTTACATTGCACAAGATACAAGATCATACCATACAAATTTACAAAAGATCTAGATTTACAATAGTTTACCAGTTTACATTTTTTATTCAAAATGTACAAGTCTCAAGTTAACATCCTACATGTGTACGTCTTCAATTTTTATTACTCCCGATTTACCTTGGTTCACAACACACCTGAAAATGATACTCGAAAAGGTCAACAAAAATGTTGGTAAGCTTGTAGGTTTGATAGAAAACTCAGTCGTTGTGCCAATATTTCAAATAGTGGACAATTGTGCAATATGACAATGAATACATGCAACACAGTTCATTTCAAACATAGCAATCCCATGCTATCAAATCTACATCCATATGGACCATTGCCATGCAATGTCCTCAGCATATCAATTCACATGCACCTAAAGCCTACCAGCTGGAGCTATATATAGGGCGACACATCACATATCATTTTAAACCATAGAAAGTCCATGCTATAAACGATCCACACGGAAAGTTTCACATATCATATTTAACCAAAACTCATGTCATTCACATAGCAGTCATAAGCACATAACATTGTCCCAAAAAATAAATCAACTTTTGCACAGTACAGAAAAACAGTTCAAAACATATTTGAGTATTATTTTCCCCCAACGAAAAAGAGTTAAAAAAAATAAGACTACGAGTACTCACCTCAACAGATGATATAAGCAGAACAAAACAATCTCTACACAACCTGGTACCCGCCACGACCTAACATTAATTTCACCTTATTAACATTTTGTACAAGGTTGTCTCATTGTACAAGCGTTTGCATTCAAGTTCGTGAAAAATCCTCAACCTTATTATAAAATGTTTTGGTATCATGGTTGTGTGGTATTTACATAAAACAACTCGATGCGCTTAAGCTAAGTGCGACATCAACACATAACATCAAGGATAGACTCGACAAACTAGTATAATGTAGAACGTTCAAAAGACCCGAGGAGAATCCGACGAGAAGTGACTAAGAAATCCAAGATCGTAGAAATAAGGGGGGGGGTAAATAACTCCACAACGATATAGTACGTACAGTACTCGAAATAAAATAATAATATTTTATTATTTTTCTCTTTTTATCGGGCTAAAAGGGGTGAGTATAAAACTTTGACACTAAATGATTAATAAAAATTAAATTTATCTTTTTTGTCAGATCGACAAGAAAATAGGTTCTTTCACAATATCTTCTAAGTGTGACGCGTTTCATAAAATTTCCGCATGACCCGTTCGTTTGTAAGTCCCAAGATTTTAAACCTAAATTTTCAATCATGTGAAAAACTAGAAGGGGGGTTGAATAATTTACCGCTTTTTAATTTAAGGTTTTAAAGTGTTTATAAAATCTCTAGATCCGACTTTGTGTGAATTCAACACTTGCACAATATGAACAATATACTTATCTAAACAATTAATAGGATGGTATGAGAAATTAATGTAAGACAAGAGATATGAGTAAGAACAATCAAACCACAACGCGATGATTTATAGTGGTTCGGTAACGAAACACCTCTTCACCCTACTCCGCTCCTCGAGCACCTAACTCGAGAGTTTTCTTTACTATGTCAACAAGCTCCCTTATGGCAGAGAAAACCATACACAACTTTCGCTTATCTTGATTTCCGACACTAAGCTAGATGTCGAGTTCTAATCTTAGCTAGAACTAATCTACCACAACTTCACAACTTCACTACACAACTTGACTTCACGACTTGATCACGACTACACAACGTCTTCACACCTTAGTTTTCTTCACACCAGTACTTCACCAAGCCACTACTATAATCACACCTAACTAACACTACTAGGAAAGATCACCAAGATCTAACTATACTTACAACAATCACCAAGATCTAACAACTACACAACTTTACAAGATTTACAAATGATTTACAAGTTATGATATGGATGCAATAAGATTGCAACAACACACAAAGGTGTAATACTTCTTCACTTGATGATAGAAGTATTCTTCTCTTGCACTTGAGGAATTGAGCTTGGATCACTTGGAAACAAAGCTTTATGATTAGATGATCAAAGGATTTTAATGAGATGTGTGGGCTGTTTTAGAACAGAAAGAATGAGTGCAAAAGGTGAGAAAATAGTAGGGAAAAGTCCAGTATTTATAGGACAAACTGGAGGAGCGTCAGTCTATGGGCGGTCCCCTTAAATAGGTGGGCGGTCCCTGTCACAACCCGAAATTTTTAGAATTTTAAATTACTATTTTACCCTTTGACTTTATGATTTTGACTTGACTTTTTGACTGTTGACCTTTTTCGGTCACATAAAAACAATTACTGCGTAGCCGGTAAATTTTTGAAACGTATTTAAATAATAAACCATAATTACTATTATTATTGCTCATTTGCAAACTCATTTTTCAAACTTATTGATTTGAAAACGATAAGATATATGTTATTCTTAAATTGACTTATAAAAACGACCCACTAAATTTCGTTTTCACAACTCGGACTCTAAAGCAATTTTATGTAAAACGACATTCCTGACAACTTTTTAGTTTTAACCGAGACTCGAAAACAAGCAAAAAGTGACTAAAATAGCCTCACAAAACTTTGAAAACAACGCGTACCGACACAAGAAAATAATTAAACTCATATTTAATTATCACTTTTTATTAAATAACAATATTTAATAAATTATGTAATGTTTTATTCAAAAGCGTTTATATAAAAACACAAAGGTTCAAATTAAAGTTTTATTTTTACGGACAAAGGTTACCCGTGTTACCCAAAATAAATAATAAACATTAAATAAATTTTATAAAAACATTTATAAAATAAGTCATGTAAATACTCATTTTTATGGGAAAAATGATTTGGAAAACAATGGCGCAAGTTTCGTATTTTGAAACATCCGTTAAGTCACTCAAACGAGTCCCGAACCATTATTTTATAAAAGTTTCTCAACAATTACACATTTAGTCCCTGTGGTAATATTTCCAGTTTTAACCCTAAACTATTATAAACCTTACACTTTATTTTTATACTTTTATATAAATATAAAGTTATATCATTTTTATTTCATTTTATCAAAATAATACACACACTCATCTTCCTCACTCCCTCTCTCCCATATTATCTGGCCAGCCGCAGCCCCACCGCCGGCCACCGGAAAAGTTTTCCGGTGAGTCTTCCGGCCAAGACCAATTATGTTCCCCCTCACCCGATCTACCCGATCCACCAACCCACTCGCCTCCACGCCACCACCTTGTTGCTGCACCGCGTCCCCAGCTGCCTCCACACCACCGACCCACCATCTCCGAACCATCCACACCACCACGACTATCTCTGGCCAACAACCTCCGAACCACCACCACGCTGCGGCTCAGCCGCCACCCCCATCACCACATCATCTCCTCGTCGCCGTTGTCATC
>BQNB010033590.1:0-52209 GCA_026074375.1 Tanacetum coccineum
ATATATATATATATATATATTAGATTAGAGGACTCAAGCCAATGTGTTATGGGTCAAGACTGTAACTGTAAATAGTGTAACCAATAATTAGACTATATACTAAAGATCAAACAAAAACGACCAACACATGTGTCATTTTGTAGGTGGGTCACTTAAGCCTGCTGACATTGGTCCAAGTCCAACATGAGTTTTTTTCTTTTCTTATAATTTTCTGATAATACACCGGTCTAAATCTCTCCTATCCAATCTTCTATTTAGCTAACTCTAGAAGCATCAACCACCTTCTTCATCATTATCTACCAAGATAGAAACATGATAGAAAAAAGATCAGATGACACGAGATAGAAATATATTGCATCATTCTAGAACTAACCTAGATAGAAACAAGATGAGATGAAAACAAGATGAGGAATGGGAAATCAGTCTTGGCTTCGCTAAACAAAATTCATAAACACAAAAGGTACTAAATTTCTTATACAAAATTCGCTCTTATTTCTTTTAGATGTAATAATTATTACAACTTATACATATATAAATATTGATTCTTTAAATTAGAGTTTTGTTACAATTAGGGGGTTTTGTTACTTTTAGTTTTTTTTTTATAAATTTTAGTGGGTTTTATAAACTTTGTGGTTGTTTTTTTGTAGTTTTGGATATTGGGAGCGTCACAGATGGCGCCGGTTGTTAGTGAAATGGTGGTTGCGTCTGCGGTTGTGAAAGTGGAGGATATTCCGTTTATGTTTGTTCAGGGTAAGTCTTGCCGATATCAGTTAGGTTATAAGGTTATTCAATATAAGTTTAGTTGTAAGATTAAGCTTTAGGAAAATGCAAACATGTTTTATGTCTAACGGGTCAAAAGGGTAAATCTTTGTAAAATATGGCATAATGTTTCTAATGAGAGGATTTTCTATGGTGTAAGCTGAATTGATTGGAGAAGCAGTATGTTCTTTTTTATGAACAAATTTGCACGCTTTAGGAACATAATCACAAACAGGATTATTACATGTTGCTATTCATTTTTGTAACAGGTATTAGTAACTACCAACAACAAAGTGGCTACAGCTCCCACGCGAACGCCGACTATCTAAATTTCGCTACTGAAGGTAATCCTATTTTTATATTGATTAAGTTATGTTTTCGTTTATTTTTTTACTATTTTCGGGCTGCTGTTTTGTTACAAGATTGTGCACTTCATTTGGTGTCGGTTGGTGAATTTAAGTTGTTATTAGAAATCTGATAACACATGAAAGAGACTTAAATGAGTTCATAAATAAGCTATTATAGTATGACAATAATAGTTTGTGATGTGTGTATATGTCGTGTATTTTCAATAACAAATCCTGTATAAGAATCAAGGTGAACCACTGGTTGCCGCAAGGCCAAAAGTATAAACCAAGGAGATAACAGATACAAGTATATATAGTTCAATTTATAGAAATATATAGTCTAAGATCAGCGGCGTAGTGGTATTCTTATTTGATCAAAAGTGTCATTTAACTTTGTCAGGTTGAGGTGCGAGCATTACAATTGGAAACAGCAGCTGGTATGTCCACAAAAGCGGCCTAGGACAAACTTGACTAAAGATCATAATGAGTTCGTGTCAAAATAGCTACGGATCTGATGAATGAGGTAATATAGTTATCTTTTCTTGAAAAATAAGACAATAATTACTTCAAAGGATTAATATTTGATTATATGTTACTGAAACAATACACTTTTTGTATTGATATTTCACCCATTTGTTTATTAACAGGATGGTTCAGGTCTTTAGTTTTCAAGGGCATAAGGGGTCATTTGGTTAAAATCAAAAAACTAATATTTGTTAATGTTATTAAAGAGATATTGTATTTTTTGTAGTGATATTTGATTCACTAATCAAATATAAAAAATCTGGACAAAAAGTGTTTCAAGGTAACTTAACCCGGCATGCTTATGTACTTGATCCGGACTGTTTGGCCCGTTATTGAAACCTTTGGACCGTAGTCCTGCTTTTTATTAGTTAAGCCATGACATGCTTTGTAATCTTAGTTTTATAGATGCTATATCCGATGATGAATCTGCAAATTAATTTAAGGAATAAAATGATGACGAGTATTGGCTTAGCGTGTATGTGTCATTCTTAAATACTTCTACATTGTAGATAGATATGATACGTAAATTTACGATTGCAACGTTTTTCATCATATATATGATTGTTCTTATATGTATGATGTAATATGTGATGCTGATGCAGGATCCCGGATAACCTCCCCATTGCTATTCCAAGACCAAGACGTGATGGGTCAACCACAAGTTCTGTTTGTGTTTATGAATTTGGCAGCGAAAAACACATGTTCATGCACAACAGTTTATTAAGTTGGTATGCTCATACTTTTATATTTGTTAGCCTAATTCGTTACATATATATATAAATATATATTTTTATATATATCTCTATATATATATATATATATATATATATATATATATATATATATATATATATATATCTTAAGTCGATCAATGCTCTATGGATTTGTATCAGGTGGAAAAAGGTGGAAAAGGACGGGTATTTCGTGATTAAAGATGTGGTTGAGGATTACGTTATGCAAATGTCTTCTACAATCAGTGATGTACTACACCCCTGTTTTTGAAGGAAAATTCAGTCTCATTTAGGCTTGCATACGTTGTGGCTGTGATTTCTTTGTTTTATGAATACACGGAGGGAACATGCTTTCCAAGGTACCATATTGATTTTTCATACGTTATGTATTTATGCGGGGGCAGAAAGATGAGCACGCAAGACGGGTAGCGTTATGGGTCAAGGGGATTGAAGCAGAAATGAGTTAATTTTAAACACGTCAGGTCGGGTTAACCTGCAACCTCTTTTCCATTTTACTAATGTACTGTTTGAACACGAAACTGGTACATATGATTTTAATAATATGTTACGGATGTTTGCTGATTAAGGTAAATGCATAGCTCAAGCCTCAGAACAAAATAGCGTAGCGTAAAATTGTTGATTAACTTAGCCATTTTTTAGTCTTATAATATACGGTTTAGAAGGTTAATACAAATAAAGCTATACCGTCATTTGCCCCAAAAGTATTACTCACATAAAATATTATTAGCAAACCACTTCTGGATAAAGAAATAAACTAGGAAACATTTTTATGTAGATACATACAAATGAAGTTTTTTTGAACATCTTGCTTCATAGTTAATAGCCTTAAGAATTTACTAAAACAACTCTAGCAACAACACGAAAATATATCTTACGTATGTTCACAATATGGAGATATTGCAACAGTATGCTAAAGAGATAGTCTTACCAAAGAAAATTAGCTACGTTAAAGCATGGTTGGATGCTTGGATTTACCAAGTTTGTGAACAACAACAGTTGTTTGAAATATTAGATATATTCTCAAGTATTTGTCTTTCTTCTGTCAGTGTTCTTTCCCATTTCTAATTGTGATATGCTATGTTTTTAATATGATTTCTACTAACTGATTACAAACGAATGCAGGAGGACAAGGAAAAATGAGCCCGAGATAGGTCCGATGTCGCCCTTTTCTACGCCTGTAATTTACAAAACAATATTGAAGGTTTCTAGATGGACTGGTCTAGGTCTAATAGAATGGGTCGGGAAGTGCCCTTAAATTGGCGAAAAAACGGGGCTAAATGTGGTAATTGCTTTATGGATTTTATTAGTAGCAGCCACTAATATAAGTTCATATTAGCAGGATTATTAAAAGGATTGAGGTTGTAATGATTTTAACAAATTTAGTATTTTGTAAACATGGCAACCAGGGAAATTTTGCAATGAAAAGCTATTAGGCTACTTTGTTTTTTTGCATAGTTGCATTGTTGTTTTATGAAAAAATTGTATAGGCTCTCCTTATAAGACCATATAACTAAAAATCTATTAAAACAAATGAAACAAAGTACCAAACACCAGTCCTAAAAAACTAACTTTATAATGAGCCCAAACTGTAACTAGAAAACAAAAAAAATCGAACTACAACATACGCCAGACAGTCTATAAAAAACACGTCCGCCGCAACGCGCAAACCGTTATCCTGCTTGTAATACACATTTAATAGATTAAATGAACTAAAACGAGAATTATAGCGCATATAAATAATTAGACGATAACAAATACTACGCAAGCACCACAACATCAAACATTTATCCAATCTTACCAGAATATAATCTGACAATGATGGATACTGTTTAAGAAACATTCAAATCGAAAAGAACCATTACACGAAAGGGAAAGAAGTCCGATTTTAGAACATTTTGAATCGGATAATAGTGAATGGACAAATAGTGGCAAAGTGTTACTATAAAGTCGGGTTCAATTATTTAACAAGAACTATACAATTAATCTTTAGCTGTTTATCTATGCGAACATTACCAAGTTGTAAGGCAAAATGGATGCAAAATTGTTTATTGGCTTGTGAAGAACCGAAGACGTGTGTCACTTGGTTGTGACGATCAAAATATTAATACATAAAATTATGTGTGCATACATACCAATTAAGCATGTCAATTAATACTCTGTGGTCAAATGAAAAAACATATATTTCTTATAAAAAATAGTTTTTCTAATATGATCTCCCTCTTGCTCAAAAAACAAAAAAAATATGATCTCCCTTGACATTTCTTGAATGCTAACGTTATTGCAAGTGGAATTATGCAAGTAAACCCAATTAACTTATGAATGAAGTAAATCGATATCGTCCCAACAAAAAAAGAGTGAGCCATATATTATAATTTATATTCTCGCTAAACCCAAAAAATATATTTTGGTAGAGCCAAATTTCGAACCAATATTATACGTATACCCATTGCTTATCAAATACGGTGCCGTTTTGACCACGGGTCGTTCCCTTATTGGCGTGGGCTAATTGGCTAGGCCTAATTTTGTTCGGCCTTTGCTTTTTTTTAACGCTTTCGTCGTTCCAAATCTGTCTAGAAACACCTCCAGTGATTAACACCTTTTTTATGGATCCTCATTCCACTGCTTCCTACCCAATCCTCATTCCATTATTAAAACTGATGTGCGGTCGTCGTAGGACTTCAACAAGAAGTTTTACAACTCCTTAGGCAGTGCACCTAATCGTTGCAGTGTAGTATAGGCAAGACTCGGGGTTTGTTATCGTTCTTTAGGGGAATAGGTTGGGAATGTTCGATCACAATCTAACAGAGGTCTATGGGGTTGAGAGAATATTCTTTTTTTATTTTATATTTTTATAAAAGCAAGTAAAAATCAAGGTTTGAGAGGTTGGTTTGTTTTATCTATTTAACTAAACTAATTTATATCTAAACTCCTGGTGATAACTCTATATGGTAACGAACGTATTTACTTATTCATGCACTACTCCTTAGATTGCTTCTCCTAATCCTGTTGCTTTGTCACATTTGCGATGATCTGTGTAAGTATTTCCTAAGTCATGAACGAATTACACGAACCCGTCGTCTACGTAATATCCAGTTAGGGAAACGCACAAGTAAGGTAGTATGAAGACTATTACAAGGCCCCTAAGAGTATATTAAATGCATTTAAAATATCTTAAGAGGGATCAACCATATTAGGGGTAAGGTATTATGAAGACTGTCACCGATGGTATCCTTTCTACACACTCACGTTTCTCTAGACGTCTATGCCAATTTAATATCTTATGGCTAGTTTTCTAAATCCTAACGCTCACATCCATCACAAGAAGCAACATCTAAAGGATCTACAATCTAAGTTTCATGCAATCATAAGTAAATACTAATGGATCTAGCCTAGCATGTTATAAGATGGTAAAGAACACAAATCAATCAAACAATACATAGACATATTGAAGGATTAAAAGGATAAATGAACTTTACTTAATTAAAACATGGATTAAAGACTATAACAATAGGGTTTTGAGGCCCTAAAGAAGGCCTAAAAAGCTGCTAAACTCGAATATAAAATTAGGGTTCATCTCCTAAAAGTTACACACTTAAAACCCTAAAATCGGTTTTGTATATATAGAGAAATCGGCGTGACGGCGTCGTGTTGTAGCCCTGACTCCGTCGCAACATCGAATATTCTAGATTCACTTTAAGTCGGCTACATCCTAACGCAGTCGTCAAATCTCTGACGCTGTCACTCTAAAAATACTAACGCCGTCGCTTAGTAATTTTGACGCCGTCTCCACGCTCTGTATGCACGATTTCTTTAAAGGATTTAGTGTATAGTCGTAGTCTTGTCCGTTTCTTCTCCAAATGAGCCAAGGTCACGTGTATTTCCTCAAAATGCCATCCAAGTGCTAAAAACATGAAAACAAATGATTAAGCACATAATCTGGGCATATTTGCATGATTTAGGGGGTTAAATGATCCCGAAAAAGTGTATAAGATGACACCTCATCAAATACCTCTACACTTAGGATTTGCTTGTCCTCAAGCAAATGGGCTTTTCTACCTAGACAATAGCAATATTGGGGGCATTTAACCTACTCTTTAAAAGTAGTTTACAACACAACCTTCTAGACCTCGTAATTAAAAGCACGAAAAGTATACACTAGTACCTCACATAAGTGTCTGGATTCTCTCTTTCTCTCGGGTGTATAATAAACTATAACAATATGGGGAAACGGAAAATTAACACTCATTACCTATCATAGCATATAAATTACCATAGACTTGGTAAATGATCAAACCTCCACCGCTAGGCGCAAGTACTAGTCATCACTATCAAATAGGTCTTTTAAGGGGTGTGGGGTGTAGGTGTAAGATAACATAAATGGAAATAGAAACGGATGGGATATTTTAACAACCTGAATTTAAGATCAATGTTTAGACCGAGCCCTATTTGTATTTTCTAATTTTTGTAGAAACCATTTTTATTCTTTTTGCTCGACTTGATAAAAGTTGTCGTTTTAGCTATTTTCGAGTCGTTACTTGGATTTTATCCATTTTAGCGTTCGAGATATCGACAATTTCATAATTTAGCGATGAGAGCTTATTTTATTTTATTTTAATTAATTTTCATCTTTTATTCGTGTTTAGCCAAAACCGCGTCAAAAATTTTATTTTTATAACAAATAACAAGCTAGATTGGTTATTGGGCCTGGAAACAAAGTAATACAAATTTTAGCATGGAGAAAATACCCAACCAAGCCCACCCATATGGGAGGGCCGGTCATAAGCTTAAACACACGACCCCCTTTTATTTTATTTTTCTTTTATGGAAAAATCTAGTTATTTACTATCCTATATAATCCCTTCTATAACTCAAATACCACCCATAAAAACACATAGATAAAACCATTGACATTTTCTCCTCCCTCTCTTACTGTTCGTCGCAGCCAACTCCAAATCCACCAAAATCCATCATCAAAAAAATCCCAAATCAATTCCTACTAACCCTAAAACACTTATAAACAATCCCTAATCATTCTCTAACAATATTAACCACCATGCATCAAGATTCATAAATTCTTGATTCTTTTTGATTTTTGACTTTTAGGGTTTTGATTCAATTAAGGGTAATTGAAGTAACGAGGGTTTGATAATAAGTGTTTAATCAAGATTTGGAGCAACGAAATCAAGATTTGGGTTCGGTTTTGGTCCTCTTTGTTCATGGCAGCAAGAACACAACCCAAGGGGTTGTTGTTTTGATTTTTCTTTCCATTCTATTGTGCATGTAAGCCTCTTGTTCCATCTTTCCTTTGATTTAATTTTTCTTTGAATGCATGAGCTTGATTTTCATCTTTTATAAGGATGCATGTTCTTGAGTTTGTTTGATTTTGGGTTTGATCATGAACATCATGTTTTGATGTGTGAGATATGTTATTAGGATATGTTATGGCATTGAAATTGAATAGATTATGATTTGATTAAGTTTTGAAGGGTTTTGAATTAGTTTCAGGGACTGTTTCCAGGTCAGTATCAAAACGTGAATTTCCCAATAATTTTTTGCCTGGATCCTGTGAATAAATTACATGGTTGGATAGATTTATGTCTTAGCTATGTATGACGAATTGGATGGTTTATCAACTCCTCCGGATGAGGGAGTTATGGCCGTTTTACGATTGCTAGTCAAATCTAGAACATCGTTTGGAAAACGAGTTAAACTCCAGGTTAATACTCTAAAATGTAGGATAGGAAAGCTAATCTCAGTATCATACATCTTAAACTAACTTCTCCAAGTGGATTCACTTTAATAGCAATTACGGTTTGGAAAATACGTCAAAATTAGTATTAGATAGGAAAATTTGGGACTACTACAGACCAGCAGTATAAGTGGGTTAATTACAGCAAACTTTTGGTCTAAGAGGGTCTGTATTATTTGATAGTGTTGTATAAATAAGTTCAAGGTACATGTGTCGAATTGGATAGAGCCATATCCCCTCCGGATAAGTGAGATATGACCGATTTACGAAAACTAGTCAGTTATGAACTACTGTTTGAAAAAGGGATTTAACTCTAGATTTTTGCACTAAAGTGTTGGGTTTTTAAAACAAGGTTAAATAATAGACATCATACAATTTCATCTCTCTTTGGATTCAACTTGATTTCTATTATAGAATAGGATTTATGGCCAAAACCGTTAGCGTTAGAAATTCAGCGAACTTTCTGTTTTGAGTTATGATTAGTAAAAACTTATTTCCTGTGGATTGGTAAATGGTTTGATTAAAAGGCCTAATGTTTTGGAAACTAACCTTAAGTATCTTTCCAGAGGTGAAAGCCCCATCCTTGTATCTTTTATTGGTTAAGTGATATGGTCTTGTAAAGTTGATTAAAAATTCAGCAACATAGTTTTACGCCTTTTCTTAAGAAATAAAAGTGCAGCCACATAGTAATAAGATAAGAATTGCTAAGAGCGACTTAGTAGACACTTAATGTATTATAATTTCAGGTTGTATACCAATTTGGGGATAAAAATACTTCGGTTAAGTTATAATGCAATGCCATGCATATCTCGGAAACATATCTCGTGATCATTTGATTTACTTTTACGTATCGATCTTCTTTATCATTCTAAGCCGCATCACGTCTTTTAGGTTGTGCTTAGACGCTTCTCACTCGTCCGATGATTCATCTACTTCTGGTCTTCATCACTCCTAAGGTGAGTTCATAGCCCCACCTTTTCTCTTTTCATGGTTTTCATAAACTATTTTCGGGGTGAGAATACATGCTCGTTTACTAAGAAAATTTATGGTTGTTTACTCATGAATTTTACTAAAGTTTTTACTTGCTTACTACATGACTTTCAATACATGGTTGTTTACTCATGAATTTACTAAAGCTTGATTTGCTTACTACAATATTTGAGATCATTGAATACCTATATATGGAACCATGAGTTTTGAACACATTACTTGCTTTACTTTTGGACACAAGTGCTTTCAAACTGTATGCTATCCAGATTGTTGCCTGAATATTATTGCCTAGGTTACCACAATGCTAATTAAGTCCCTTTTATCATGAACCGTTAATTAACTTGTAGGGGTAAGCGCGAATGTTGTGGGTAGATCTATCGGGATTGACAATCCCCACCTTGAATTTCTGGTCACAAGTTGGCCATGGTGCATTTAACACGGTGAGGACATTTAGGGTGTTTTTGCATACATCCTATATACTATAAGGGCAAAAACAGTTAAGGTTTCGGGGTCATGAGCTTAGTGCAATAATACATGTTTTGGACTACTGAATTCGTTTCATAGTCTACTAGTACTTAAATCTTGTGGTCCACTAATAAACATTTCCTGATTTATTGAATCACTACTTGGATTTCAGAAATAATACTTTGAAATATTGTAACGCTACTTTCTTACTGAAATATTACTTGAACTATTTCAATACTGCTTTTACTTAAACCTATGAATTCACCAACATTATTGTTGACGTTTTTGCATGTATTTTCTCAGGTTATTATCTTGCTAGCTGAGCAGTGGGAGCATTCGAGTTGTGTGGATATCAAAACTTTAAGGACTCGATTTTCTTCACATTCGACAACCATTTTTCTTTAAAATATATGAATGAGACATGTTTGAACTATTGTAACTTTTGTTAAAAAGAAATTTTTGGGACTTGATTTTACATCTGAAATTTTAATCGAATGTGACATTTTAGTAACGTCTATTTTGAGGTCGTTTTCTGTAACTTGTACCTTATACTATGAAGTAGCACCCCAAAGTGGTATTCCGCTGCGTTGTGATTTTATGGGGGTGTTACAGAGTGGTATCAGAGCACTGGTTATAGAGAACTAGATCGTTTTAAAACCTAAACTATAACTGTTTTTTTTCGAAAACTTTTAGGAGTCTTTCACCATTGTCCGATATCCGCGCGCGCTTTGTTCCAGGTAACTTATATGCTCTTCATCCTTATTTCTATTATATTAATAATAAATATATAATGCTTGGTTATTATTTTGCTCTCATACGTCTATCTTATGACGTCATATTATTTTCTTTATATCGGTCGGTTATATATACGCTGACCATTCTGATTATCGCGTACTTCCTGTTTTCTTATTTTCTCCCTCGAACGTCAATACTAGTATTATATAAGGATACCCGCACATATATGAGCTACTTTCTCTTAATATCTTATGCTCCTCTTCTCGACTGCTGTCTATTTATATAAAAGCCATTTATATAAGTGTTGACTATATACGGTCACTTATGTTACATTGTGGAGTACCTTTATATTTTTATATAAAGGTTGTCTGTATAAATACTAAACCTCTTTTAAGAAGTTATGATTGACGCAATGGTTTCATTTATTTCAAGATATTGTGAGTGATACAATGATCTCCGAAACGTTTTCATGACTTTACTTTATTTCCTTTTGATGATATTGAAACTTAGTGTAGTTTGTCAGTTCCACTAGTTATTTTATCATTCGACTCCGAGTTTGAACACTCTTCTTATGCTTTTGAATCGCATATATTGCTTCATAATCTATTGTTTTGAAGTCTTCTATTCGATGGGAGTACGACTTTATCTTGATATATCGGATCGTGCCGTCTTTTGGCACATACCTTTGGAATGCGATTGACTAACGTCTCATTATTCTTCTCGTTACTTCTTATGATTTTGAAGAATCATGCCGTCAAGTAGACACTCCTTTTTACTTATTGTAACATTGTTTTGATATTGTGTTTTGTGTCGGCCATGCTTAAGTGGGATGATTAATAATCGTCTTATTGAATTGAATTGGGACGCTTCTTCATTTGAATAAGGAAATTATAAACCGCCAAACCATAAGTTTATAAATTATTACTTACAAGGATTGGGACGCCTCTTTTTGTAAGTGACAAATTATAAATGAGTGGGCTTATGTGTATCCGACATAGCCTGCGTACGAATCATCCTTTGGGCTATGAACTCCTTTCGACTCATAATTTGTTATATAGATTTTTCCGAATATGTATCGACCACGACAAACTTGATAAGCTAATATTAATGAACCCTTTATCGCTTCTAAGAATTGACGACTTGTTAAATTTCTCGTTCCCAATGGCTTCTTCCTCGAGTCATGTATTTTATCTTTCCTTTTAAGGATTCTCATGACATTCAATCCGTTCGCTTATGCACGTTGCATATATTTGATGTTTTGACTTTTTTCTCATTTAGTTTCCGTTGGAAACCTCGACGATGACTTATCTATATCCTCATCTCTTCACAATTTAACCGAAGATGATTCAAACGAATTGAGCGCCGGGACGTCGCTCCCTAAAGGGGTAGATACTTTAACAACCTGAATTTAAGATCAATGTTTAGACCGAACACTATTTGTATTTTCTAATTTTTGTAGAAACCATTTTTATTCTTTTTGCTCGACTTGATAAAAGTTGTCGTTTTAGCTATTTTCGAGTCGTGACTTGGATTTTATCCATTTTAGCGTTCGAGATATCGACAATTTCATAATTTAGCTATGAGAGCTTATTTTATTTTATTTTAATTAATTTTCATCTTTTATTCGTGTTTAGCCAAAACCGCGTCAAAATTTTTATTTTTATAACAAATAACAATCTAGATTGGTTATTGGGCCTGGAAACAAAGTAATACAAATTTTAGCATGGAGAAAATACCCAACCAAGCCCACCCATATGGGAGGGCCGGTCATAAGCTTAAACACACGACCCCCTTTTATTTAATTTTTCTTTTATGGAAAAATCTAGTTATTTAATATCCTATATAATCCCTTCTATAACTCAAATACCTCCCATAAAAACACATAGATAAAACCATCGACATTTTCTCTTCCCTCTCTTACTGTTCGTCGCAGCCAACTCTAAATCCACCAAAATCCATCATCAAAAAAATTTCAAATCAATTCCTACTAACCATAAAACACTTATAAACAATCCCTAATTATTCTCTAACAATATTAACCACCATGCATCAAGATTTATAATTCTTGATTCTTCTTGATTTTTGACTTTTAGGGTTTTGATTCAATTAAGGGTAATTGAAGTAATGAGGGTTTGATAATAAGTGTTTAATTAAGATTTGGAGCAACAAAATCAAAATTTAGGTTGGTTTTGGTCCTCTTTGTTCACGGCAGCAAGAACACAACCCAAGGGGTTGTTGTTTTGATTTTTCTTTCCATTCTATTGTACTTGTAAGCCTCTTGTTCTATCTTTCTATTGATTTAATTTTTCTTTGAAAGCATGAGCTTGATTTTCATCTTTTATAAGGATGCATGTTCTTGAGTTTGTTTGATTTTGGGTTTGATCATGAACATCATGTTTAGATGTGTGAGATATGTTATTAGGATATGTTATGGCATTGCAATTGAATAGATTATGATTTGATTAAGTTTTGGAAGGGTTTTGAAGTAGTTTTAGGGACTGTTTCCAGGTCAGTAGCAAAACGTGAATTTTACCCATAATTTTTTGCCTGGATCCTGTGAATAACTTACATGGTTGGATATATTTATGTCTTAGCTACGTTTGGCGAATTGGATGGTTTATCAACTCCTCCAGATGAAGGAGTTATGGCCGTTTTACGATTGCTAGTCAAATCTGGAACATCGTTTGGAAAACGAGTTAAACTCTAGGTTAATACTCTAAAATGTAGGATAGGAAATCTAATCTCAGTAGCATACATCTTAAACTAACTTCTCCAAGTGGATTCACTTTAATAGCTGTTACGGTTTGAAGAATACGTCAAAATTAGTGTTTTGTAGGAAAATTTGGGACTGCTGCAGACCAGCAGTATAAGTGGTTTAATTACAGTAATATTTTGGTCTAAGAGGGTCTACATTATTTGATAGGGTTGTAGAAATAAGTTCAAGGTACATGTGTCGAATTGGATAGAGCCATATCTCCTCCGGATGAGTGAGATATGACCGATCTATGAAAACTAGTCAGTTGTGAACTACTGTTTGAAAAAGGGATTTAACTCCAGATTTTTGCACTAAAACGTTTGGTTTTTAAAACATGGTTAAACACTAGACATCATAAGCTTTCATCTATCTTTGTATTCAACTTTATTGCTATTATGGAATAGGAATTATGGCCAAAACTGTAAGCGTTAGAAATTCAGCGAACTTTCTGTTTTGAGTTGTGATTAGTAAAAACTCATTTCATGTGGATTGGTAAATGGTTTAATTAAAAGGCCTAATGTTCTGGAAACTAGACTTAAGTATCTTTCCAGGGGTGAAATCCCCATCCTTGTATCTTTTATAGGTTAAGAGATATGGTCTTGTAAAGTTGATTAAAAATTCAGCAACATAGTTTTACGCCTTTTCTTGAGAAATAAAAGTGCGGCCACATAGTAATAAGATAAGAATCGCTAAGCGAGACTTTGTAGACACTTAATGTAGTATAAGTTCAGGTTATATGCCAATTTGGGGATAAAAATACTTCGGTTAAGTTATAATGCAATGCCATGCATATCTCGGAAACATATCTCGTGATCATTTGATTTATTTTTACGTATCGATCTTCTTTATCATTCTAAGCCACATCACGTCTTTTAGGTTGTGCTTAGACGCTTCTCACTCGTCTGATGATTCATCTACTTCTGGTCTTCATCACACCTAAGGTAAGTTCATAGCCCCACATTTTCTCTTTCAATGGTTTTCATAAACTTTTTTCAGGGTGAGAATACATGCTCGTTTACAAAGCAAATTTATTGATTTCTATCACTTAAGCGTTACATGATTACTAAGCAAATATATGGAACCATGAGTTTTGAACACATTACTTGCTTTACTTTTGGACATAAGTGCTTTCAAACTGTATGCTATCCAGATTGTTGCCTGAATATTATTGCCTAGGTTACCACAATGCCAATTAAGTCCCTTTTATCATGAACCGTTAATTACCTTGTAGGGTTAAGCGCGAATGTTGTGGGTAGATCTATCAGAATTGACAATCCCCGCCTTGAATTTCTGGTCATAAGTTGGCCATGGTGCATTTAACATGATGAGGACATTTAGGGTGTTTTGGCATACATCATATATACTATAAGGGCATAAACAGTTAAGGTTTCGGGATCATGAGTTTAGTGCAATAATACATATTTTGGACTACTGAATTCGTTTCATAGTCTACTAGTACTTAAATCTTGTGGTACACTACTAAACATTTCCTGATTTATTGAATCACTACTTGGATTTTAGAAATAATACTTTGAAATATTGTAACACTACTTTCTTACTGAAATATTACTTGAACTATTTCAATACTGCTTTTACTTAAACCTATGAATTCACCAACATTATTGTTGATGTTTTTGCATGTATTTTCTCAGGTTATTATCTTGCTAGTTGAGCATTGGGAGCATTCGAGTTACGTGTATATCAAAACTTTAAGGACTCGGTTTTCTTCACATTCGGCAACCATTTTTCTTTAAAATATACAAATGAGACATGTTTAAACTCTTGTAACGTTTGTTAAAAAGAAATTTTTGGGACCTGATTTTACATCTGAAATTTTAATCGAACGTGACATTTTAGTAACGTCTCTTTTGAGGTCGTTTTCTGTAACTTGTACCTTATACTATGAAGTAGCACCCCAAAGTGGTATTCCGCTGCGTTGTGATTTTATGGGGTGTTACAGATATATTTGGGGTGGCTTTTTGGGTGAATTTGGGGTGAAATAGTTAGCTAATTATTTATAAGAATACACGCTGATTTGGGTTGTTAAGCCAAAAACTCAGACAAAAGATATATAAACTCTACAAAACTCTACATCAATCTTTTTTTCATAACATAACACATCATTTGGGGTTTATAAATGCACCCCTATACTTGAGTTTTAGAACTCATAATTACAATCTAACTAATGACCCGAATTGAGGTGGATCAACATAACATGGAGATCATTTGACAAACATATAGGGGTATTGACTTAACTTTTCTTCCCCATTCTTTCACGAAATAAATACTACCATGAATCCCATCCCAAAACTGTATTTACAAGGATAAGGACTTAGCAACTGTGTACTCAAATAATTAACTTGGGTAAAAACATTAATGTACTAAAAATGAGTACATACAAGGTAGGCTAAGGCGATTTGGGTGTAACAATTGGCTTAAGGGTTAACAATGCTCTTCATTAATAGTCCGGCTTAACCAGAAAATTACGAGAACCGTGAAAAAGGACAGTCTCGGAGGGGTAAACTAGGGGTATCCTACATTAAAAATGAGTGCATAGCAATGGTGTAGGATAATTATATGATCGGGGTGACCATCATAACAATTACGGGTTTAAAACATGGTTAATCCTAGTTCCTCTTATCATTTAGAAAATCCTAATTCTCACTATGCGGTCTCAGGATGCATCACAAAAACAAGTTCTAGAATTTAATACACTACCGGTACACTCATATAATTTTAAACCGATACCAATGTTCCAGAAAAGGCGACTAAGACCATACGTACATATCTGCAACGACGGAATAGACACATATGAGTGCATTCGAACCTTAACTCGGACAAGCTAAAGATAAAATTATCTTGGGTATCAAAAATGGATACCCAAATTCCTATAGATCTAAAGGCGAACTTCATATTTTTGGGGTAGAATTTTGAAGGTTTTTGTGCTAGTCATATAAATTCTTATTCATGAGACGCGATTAATATTCGGTTTTCGTTGGTATGTGTTATAATTTTTTTTTAAAATTTAGGTTAAAATGACCTTTTATGCTATGTTTCGATATATTACCTATCATTTTAAGGACAAAGCAAATGGAAATTAAAGGAATGGTTTCTAAGGCTTATTTCCCCTACACTTAAGTTGAACATTGTCCCCAATGTTCATAAAAAGGTACCCTTAAAACGAATAAAGGGAAAAGAAAACAAGTAAAAGAAACTAGTACTCCCCTGGTTTGTTAAATAATGGAGAAGAAACATGTGATAACTGGTTAAATCGTTCTTCAAGAATCTTCCTATGAAACTTCCAAAGAACTTCCAAGCTTTTTCTCATCAAATATAACTTGTAAATCAAAGACAAAGACGACTACACCTGGCGTAAAATCGATGGGATAGTGATATATACAAGGAAACTTTAGGGTTGACTCTATGAACGCAGTAAAGATAGGATGAAAGTGATGATGTAATGATAGCATCAAATAGTTAATACATTTTAAAATCAAATTCCCAATGAAAATGCTTATAAATATGTTGTAAATGTCTGAAAACGTTACTTAATTGCTTATATTTAGTTTTCAGGGACCAAGTGAACATTTTAGCAAAAGACGAGGGATTTGGACATGAAATGCACTAATGTAAAGAGTTCAAGGCAGTTTACGGCGTAACACCCCCGAGGGATTACCCCGTAACATATACTAATGAAGAAATGAGTCATCACACCTTTTACGGCGTAAAGCATCTTCTACTTTACGCCGTAACATTCAAAATTTATAGAAGATGATTTATCCGAGTCAGGGTTACGCGTAACATAGGCGAGAAGGTTACGCCGTAACATCATTTTACCCTAGAAGATTGGAAGCCTACGTAGCAAGGTTACGGCGTAACATCTTATAAAGGTTACGACGTAACAATTTCGATTTATATAAATAGAGCCCTCATCTGGCTCATTCAGCATCACTCACTTTCACAACTCACACACAGTTCCAAGGGGTGAACCAAACCCCCCAAGGTCCGAAGCATTTCACTAGAAGGTCTAAAGGAGAAGTAACTTTGCACATTTCTTGTATTTATTCGTTCATAACATTCATTGTAAGAACAATGATGATTCAATCCATGTCTATGTTCATTAATTCTTGCATTTCTGTTACCATGAGCGGCTAAGTACTCTAAATGCTGGCCTAACCATGTATTTACTATTGTTATGATTAATGTTTCTTGTTCAACTATGGTTCTGTTAGATATTCTTATAGCCTTTCATTGATCCATGTGTTTTGGTAGTATAGAGGGTGGCTTAGATCTTGTTAATCCTGATATTAGACTTACCATGTTGAACCTAAGATTAGCGGGGTACTAGGGTAGCTTGACACCTATCCCTAGCGTAAGAATTGACCAAATTACCGCCTTTGCCATATTAAATACTTAAAAAGGACAAGAACTCTTTCAGAGGTGGTTAATAATCGGTTTAGATTATATATTGGTCTTAAGGGTAGTTGGGAATTAACCACTACAAACTTGGATGCCCTGCTCGTGTGATCGTAGGGGAATGGGGGGTCACAGAGTGAGTATAGGACAGACCTCAAATGCCAATTCAGGTCTGTCGATATTAAAACCACTAATGGAACTTATAATTAAACTTTGCACAGGAAAATGTAATCATAGCATTAGTAACGAAATGGTTAGGTTAGCATACTTTTCTCCTTGAATACTTCTATCAATTTACTTTATTGCATTTACTTTTTTGTAGTTACTAAAATCATCTTTAAAACCATTTTCAAACGTGACATAATCAAATTAAAACTAGTAAACCTTAGCTCTTGGGACGACCTCGGATTTACCAAACTACTGTACTATATACGATTGGGTTCTCTGCCCATTAGTGCATGTATCGGTAGACGAGTTTTATAAATTTAAAACTTGGCATATATTTATTTAAAACAATTTTACGCGTCAAGTTTTTGGCGCCGCTAGTTATAATTTCTGTATATATTATTTTTCCAATTCTTTTGTAAGTATGTTCCGCTAGTTTTTATATTTAAATATGGAAGATGATGTTGATATCAACACGCTCACCATGGAGCAATACCTAGCTTGGGTCTAAAACGACCTTAGACCGGGCATGGTGAAACCCAAGATCAGAAATGACGTTGAGTTCAAGATGAATAGCAACTTTATGAGGGAATTAAGACGCAAACTCTTTAAAGGTACCAATAATGAGGATGCACACGAACATGTATTGAAGGGTATTAGAGATCAAAGATCTTTTCCACTTCCTTGGCGTCACTCACGATGTCGTTATGCTTAGAGTGTTCCCTATTACACTCAAAGGGCCAGCCTTGAGCTGGATAAACAGACTTTCAGCAGGGTTAGTAACTACATGGGATCTCCTTGAGAAAGCATTCATTAGGCAATATTGTACACCTTTCAAAACTACCAAGAAATTAGAAATAATCCGCAATTTCAAACAAGAGATGGACGAGACATTATATCATACTTGGGAAAGATACAGTGATCTTTTATACAAATGTCCACAACATGATCTAAATAGCCAACAGAAGGTTCATATCTTCTACACTGGATTAGACATCTCTACCCGCAGAATGCTCGACTATAGAGGATTCATTCCTCTGATGACACCAACTCAAGCCCTTAAATCAATACAAGTCATAACAGAACATTCACATGATTGGTATGATGAAGCAAACACTAGGGAACAAATCAACGATAGCTCGAATAACGTTGATACAAAGAAACCTAAAGAAAATAATCATGTTATTCAAGCAAGTTTCAAGAATTGTGAAGGGACACGTCTAACCATGGGTTGCCCTCTCGAAAAAGAGGACAAGGCAGTTGAGCAGAACAAGTATATGAGATCCTTGGAGGAAACCATCATCATATTTTATGAAGACTTAATTACAAAACAGGCCACAGATAATGAATGGATTAGGAAATTCATTGAAAATACGGACTCAAACATACGGCCACTTAAAACTACAACAAAGAACCTGGAGGAAAAAGTTTAACAATTAACCCAAACGGTCATCACTAATACAGGTGAAAAAGTCAAGGAAAGAACGACCATGGGTAAGGAAAACGTAAAGGAGCCAGTTCCTCGTGACTTACTAGTTGTTCAAACTTATGTATCACCCGCGTAATTTCTAGGTAGCCCTTAAAGAACTCGCGGAACTATTTGCGTGATTAGAATTCCTGAGGAAATTGAGGAGGATGAAGGGGACATGAATGACGGTTGTGATATTATAGTAAAGGATGTAGAAAGGCTTAGGAAAATACCCACACCTTCCATACACGCTTTACCAAACCTTAAACCAATAGTGCAACCATATATGCCAATAGGACTAGTCTGTAATAAGGCAAAAGTTGTAAGGGAAGAGGAACAAGATTATGATAATCCTCTACAAGACCATGTAATGCAACCTTTGATCCCTCAGACAGTTCACTTCACACCACCTGATGATGATTACGTAGCACCGGCTACTAATCCTATTTTGAATAAGCATTTAAATGAGTTCGGGAAGAAGTTTGCTGATAACACCAGGGTATACAAAAATATAGATAGTAACCCTGTTAACGATTTTAAGGAGCTTTTAAAGGCATATAATTTTGAGACCTTCATTCAGAAATTACTACACCAATTAAGCCAATCATCACACGAAACCCGTAAGGCAAATAGGGAAATGAAATCTCATCAGCAGTATGGGTTTAATTTATCATTTCCCTACACAGTAACAAATTTACACCCTCATGGTATTCACTGCTACTCTCATTCGCACTTGATTTCAAGTATGGGGAGGAACACCCTATTACTTGGCAAATAAGATTAGACTCAAGCTAAAGACTCGAACAAAAACAAGCGCTTCGTGGGAGGCATCCCATGTCTATCTTTTTATCCTGCATTTTAGTTGGTTTCATTGGTTTCTCACTTGATTTTTCAGGTTCTCGCTATAAGGGATCAAAATTTGAGGTCTCCTCGACTCGTTGTCATATTGTAAAAAGGTTATGTCTGGGCGTAACCTCATTAGTTACGCCGTTACAGATTTATTTATGGCGTAATCTCTCGTATAAGTTACGCCGTAACATTTCTTGATTCAAATTTTTAAATTTTATAAACCACATGATTACGGCTTAACCAATCACATGATTACGCCGTAATCTCTTTCTGAAAACCTAAAATGAGTTCGAAACCTTTTTCAAAACTGTGTATAATTAAATAAACTTTATGGGTTTGTTCTCTGGAAACCCTCACGAGACTTCACTCGTCCACTTGGGCCACCAAGTGGTTTAAAAGGCTTGTTGCATACGCTAATTTTTTTTTTTATTTTATTTTCCTTTTTCCTTTTTTTATTGAAAAAAAAAAAGTTGGACATACATGAATCATAAAAGTAATAGTATCGAGATAACTGAAATTGAAAAAGAAAAATTTTCAGTACCTCAAATAAAAGGGTACTTTTTGTGTAAAGGCGATTTTGCAAGAAAAAGAGAATACGCCATTATGAGTGTGTGCGCGAGCGAGAGTGAGTGCAACCAAATATAACGTATGTGACGAAATGTAAAATTTACGTAGAAAACCATTATCGGGATAGTATAAATGATAGTAAACGAGAGGAGTTAAATAGAACATCTAAGCTTAAATGATGGATAAAATAAGATATGAAAGTATTAAAGATGAACCAAGGAAAAGAATTCTCTAAAGATCACTGAGAGAAAGGTCGGAGATGAAGAAATGAACTTATAAAAAACTTGGAAGACTCAGTAGGAATGCGAATAAGATAAAGAAAATCAATAATGGGGGCTTATTCATGATAAATTAACGATGATTGTTTTAATAATATAAGTGAGATGAAGACGTATGGAAGGATAGCGCGAGCGCGAGAGCGAGAGACGTGCGCGCGCGCCGTATCACACACACACACATGGGATTCATCGACTTGGATGACGAAGCTTATAACAAGAGAAGGTGCAAATTGTTGGGAATGACCTATGAGGAACCAACCCCGATTTTAATCGAAAAAGTTAAAGTTACTTGATACACCGTTGGTCCAGGTGAGACCTACACAAAGGTAAAGGTATTAGGAGTTAATGAAATACCAAGAACTAGGGATAACGTTGCTGCAATAAGAGCTAGATTAATGATAAAAAAAGATGCTCATGAGGAAATGCCATAACAAAGACGTAACGTCTTGAGTCTAACTTAAAGACTCGGTAATAAACAAAAATGCTTGTCGAGAGACAACTGATCTTTTACTTTCTGCATTTTAGTTGGTTTTTGTTGGGGGTTCTCTAATTTGCATGATTCTCTCTATTAGGAAAGTGTGAATTCGAAGTCTCCCTTGACTCGTTTTCATGTGGTATTAAGGTTCTGTCTGGCGTAACCACATTGGTTACGTCGTAACAGATATCATTACGACGTAAAAACCTGCATTAGTTACGCAGTAACCTTCTCGTTCAAATTTCTAAATTTTTAAAAACCACATATTTACTCGGAACATTCCATAGGTTTTTTTTTTTTTTTTTATACTCCGTAAACCTTTCTGGAAAACTAAATAAGTTTGAAACGCTATTCAAAACCGTATATAATTAAATGAACTTTGTGGGTATGTTCTCTAGAAACCTCACAAGACTTTACTCGTCCACTTGGGCCACCAATATGGTTTAAAAGGCTTGTTGCATATTCTTAAATGCAACCGTGATTCCTACAAGTGGAGAGACTTTTAGTGTAATTACCTATAACGTTTAATGCTGTTGTGTCTAGTGATTTCATGGGAAACGAGGTGGTGTCATAGACGCTTTAAAAGAAGTCATCTGATGGCATTCAACACTGCTCGCGCGCGTCGTGCGTGCGCGACGCTCAATGGAGTCCATTAGTTTTAATTCTACTCTTATTTCATAATTTCATTTCCTTAAATGTACAATAGGGACATTGTACAAACCCAATTGGGGGATAGGAGTAGAATTACCACTTGACATATATTTGCCTTTGTTTTTCTAGTTTTCTTTGAAAAAATGGTGCCAATTTTAAAAATTTTGACATGTGTTTCTTACTGAACTAGAATTAATCATTGCCGATGCACATTTACCCTTTAAATTCAATTGGTGAGTCGAAACCTTTTATTCTATTTTTCATCTATTATCCAAAAATCCACCAATATAATGAGTGTGCCGTATTATTTAAGACTTTAGATATGCGGTGTGACATCTTTACGTGATACCTAATTGGTTAGTTGGAATAGACGGTTCAAGAAGGCAACATCTTAGGAAATCACCCAAAAGCTTATATGTGTGTGTTTATTGCCTTGTCACACTGACGTGTCGACCTCCCCGTGTAAAACCCTTTGTCGCACTCAATGTTAGTGCAAAATACCCCTAGATCTCCTTGTTAAGCCAATCTCTGTTTAAACCATATATGTTTCGTTACACCATTTCGCCTTAGCCTACCCTGTAGTCTTTATTTTCTTCGTGTTGAAATCTTTGGCTACTTAAGTCCATGGTTCGGGGGAATAGGGTACGATTTTATGCATTCGTGGAAGACCAATCATTAATGATCTATAAAGACCCCCTATATCACCCCTTTTGATATTGTTCATCTCAAGTGGGGGGGACGTATGTATTATATCAAATGTTGCATGGACAATAATAAAAGGATATAAAATCCTATAGCATTTGTATATTTAAAAAAATGATGGTGCAAATATAAGCCATCCATGTGCTAAAAATGTAAAGATGATGCAACTATAAGCCATCTTAAGGATCATGAAGAATGGAGCTAGGAAAGAAAATGGTCAAATAGCCTAATACGTCGTATTCAGTAAACTAAATACGTTGTATTGATGATAGAGTCGAATACACTGTATTGGTTTAGAAAAATTTTATACGTCGTATCCAAGAAGATGAATACGCCGTATTGAGTATTCAAATCAGAATGTTACAGCAGGCTGTAACAATGCACACAAACACACAATATGCAAAATATACAATGCAGGAAATTAAACACACAAACAAGCACACAATTATTCAAAATAAACTAAACTAAAACACTAATAAATTAGAATTAAACAACTTTACTCCCCGGCAACGGCGCCAAAAACCTGATGTGCTGTCGTGTAGGGTCAATTATTTGATTATCAAGTTTTAAATTTATATTTAGCCGACAAACCTAAAACAACGCTTTAACAAGCAGTGTACCCGGTCAAGATGGAGTTTCGCGGTAAGTAGGGTGTCAAACACTAAGAGTGAAACATTAATCCTAAATTCTATCAGTATTTTAATTAGTCTATTTACTGGTTAAACCTATGCTATATACGTTGTCTAATGATATGGGGGGTTTTCAGCCTGAGAGACTGGCACAGGTTTGGTGGTGACAAATATCAATTCAGTACATAATAAACACAAAAGAAGAAAATTAGAATATAGAAAAGCGGTACAAGCCAAATGATAAAAAACTGTATTAGCCATATTAAATCCAGTTCAATGTTGGTTTGTTTGTTTTAGTGCAATGATTTACTTATCTCGAAGTGGCATATCATTCTTAAGACTTAGGCGGGTCATCATCATAATACATAGACACGATTAATCCTGTCACAATTAACGCATCCCCATAAAGCATCCTTTAGTTTAATTATAATCTATCTTAGGGAATCAAAGCAGTGGTGATCCTGTTAAAACCCTAGCCCAACAGGACTTTCTCCACTTATTGTTTGACGGTGTTTTATATACTGGTAGTCCACTACTCAAATCTTTATCAGTTAATTAAGAGCATGATTGCTGAAACATAAACGGGTCACCTACCGATCCAACTAAGCTCATAATTCAAAGAAAAAAATAGAATGTTATTTGTAATCCTATTGGTCCAGTAATATAAAACACGATATGGAGAGCTATCCCGGAATCTAGATTACATTTTAGGATCTAGATTACTTTTTAGGTATCACTAAACCCAGTTGAATGATAGGTCGCATATTCAAACACATAAACAAGTATGAGGTGATAAACGTAATTAAACAATCAACGATAAATTAATAAATTAATTTTTAAAACAAACCAAACATTGAACTTTCATTAAGATGGCTAATACCCAAGGGTATTAGCCTACAACCATTGTAATTATACATGCGTAATCAAACAATTGAAAATCGAATGATTAAGAGAGTAAAAATTACACGATGTCTTCTATGGATTCGTGATCAATGTTTGACCTTGGTGGCTGATCTTCTCTTCTAAAATTCATCTTTAATGGGTATGGTATAAAGAATATGATATTGCACACTAAAAACTTGTTTTTAAGTCTTCTATTTTAGTGTCGGAAAAAGACTCGATACGCCGTATCTGGCGAGGTCGATACGGCGTATTAGGTTGGATTCCTTGGAGTACGCGCTACGTTCTCAATCAATCAATGATACATTCCCAATTTTACTTTATTTACTGTATCTTCGAATAGTTATCTTCATGGATACGGCGTATGTAGACAGAAGGGATACGCCGTATTGAGAATTGGTCAAACGCGTTTTCTTGTGAAGTTCAGGCACTGATACGCCGTATCTCCTTAGTTGGATACGGCGTATTGGTCAAAATTCAGCAATCTTCAAATGTCTTCGCTTTAGCTCTAAATCATGCGCCTTTTAGCTTGTCTTTACAAACCACTCCTGAATTACTGCATTTATCAACTTTAAAGCAATTAAGTACCAAATAATGCAATAATTATATAAAAGTGGGCAAAACAGATAGGATAAATGATATAATAAAGTGACGTTATTTGATGTCATCAATGATCACCCAGAAATGAAACACTTAGATTAGTAATGAGAGTTGAGCGTTTTTGATCCCCTTTTCGTGAGGTGTTCGGCTTTGGTATTTTCTAGCATAAGTATCTTATAAATTTATTTCTCTGAGTTAAATTGGGGAAATCTTTTTATAAATTATTCTAAACGGTTCTACTTGAGGGCAAGTAGAAGTCAAGTGGGGGGATATTTGATAGCATCAAATAGTTAATACATTTCAATATCAAATTCCCTATGAAAATGCTTATAAATATGCTGTAAATGTCTAAAAACGTTACTTAATTGCTTATATTTAGTTTTCATGGACCAAGTGAACATTTTAGCAAAAGACGAGGGATTTGGACATGAAATGCACTAAAGTAAAGAGTTCAAGGCAGTTTACGACGTAACACCCTCGAGGGATTACGTCGTAACATATACTAATGAAGAAATGAGCCATCACACATTTTACGGCGTAAAGTATCTCCTACTTTACGTTCTAGAGGGTGATCCTTAGTCCATTGATAGTCATGTTGGTACGGTTGATAAAATGTATGCATGTTCGACGGATCCATAATTTGTGGAAGATAATATCAGCAGCCTTGTATAATGGTTGGAGCAAATGGGATTCTACACATACAACGCCATCAGACATACATTGAGGAACATTAACAGCAATTGGTTTCAGATTAAAGTTGTACTTGATCTCTTGTGCTTGATCATGTTGTTGTTGTGGCTCGTCAACATCCTGTGAAGTGTTTAGAATATCTACTGCTTGTGGGGGTGAATTTATTGATGTCGGTGCGGTGTCTGCTATTGTTGTAGATGCCGTTTGAGTATGAAGAACTTGAGGTGCTGGAGCAGCAGGAGCAGTTGACGGTTGACCAAATGTAATCATCATGCATTGCTTTAAACCAGAAATCCAATTCACATTCAGTTGGGTTTTGAGATGTTATTGTTGACAGAGCATATGTAAGATCGAGTCCTGAACTGATTTGTCCAGAAGTCATGCTTTCAGCCTGGTTGTATAACCCGCGTTGTTCAAAAGCCATTGCTAAAGCTCATCAAAAGTAAACATTCCTCGTCCCTCTAAAAATGATTTCTTTGTCCTTCTGGTGTAAACTCTGTAAGCACAGGAGGTAGCAGAATAACAAAGAAAGCCTATATCACCTTTCGCACCAAGCTTCCCAATATCCTCACGGTCATTCTTGGGATAACAGAGACTCAAATACATGAAGAAATGAGATATCTAGTTTTTTTTTGTTAATAAGCTCGTATGGTGTTTTGTCAAGTCGAAGAAGAATAATGAGCATTTATGAGTGTAGCACGCATAAGCAATCGCTTCAAGACCATAAGAATAAAGGATGGGACAAAAAAAAGAGCAACTTTGTTCTAACTAACATAGGCTGCTTCCAATTACGTTTGGGTCCTCGTTCCACGACTCTATTTATGCCGAGGAGTTTCTCACAGAAAGAAATTATAAGAACCCAACACTACCAAAGTCTTCTTTAAGCACTTGAATCTTGAATCGGTCCGTTATCGGTTCTTACTATAATAGAACTGGAGCTTCGTAAAAAGGAACATTATTCATATAGAAAAGGAATTTACCTCTTCTGTTCTTCATCCTTTGGATATGAGAAAGTGGACCCAAGTGTAACAAGAGTAGTCATCCACAATCACCAGAATATACCGCTTCCTATTTATACTTTCGACTCTCATTGGCCCACACAAATCCATATGTAGAAGGTGAAGCCTCTTAATTTTAAATTTGGAACAGGTTTGGGTGGAATGAGATGCCTTTTTGCTTTTTCCTTGCTCACATGAGGGACAAAGATGTTCTTTATGATATTTGAATTTTGGAAGACCGGTAAGAGATCGTTTTTAGCAAGGTCATTTATGGTGTCAAAATTAAGGTGGATAAACTTGCGCCATAACCAATACTTGGTAGAAGTGTGTGGCAACGAGCCATGAGGCAAATTGGAGATGCAGATGCCATTTCATGGAGATTGATGGTGTAAAGGTTTGTTGTATGATTTCCTTTCAACAAAAAACTCATTCAAGATTTCTAGCGAACAGTGTTCCTTCTGAAAAGCGACCTTCTAAATTTGAATCATAAAACTGACCAACCCAAGAACAGGTTGTGCCCCAAGCCCTCAACAAAATAAACCCTGGTAATCAATATATTCCCTCATTTTAGATCGCCAAAACCCAGAATTGTAGCAACATGATCATTTCTAAAGTGAACAGTTCCTAAAAACTTCCAGACAAAATTTATGAGAAGCTTTAGATTCCCAGTCATATGTGTGGAACAACCCGAGTCGACGCACCATAAACAAATTTAGATAACCTGCCAAAAAAAAGAAGTAGAATTTGGAAACCGTTTGCTTATAGGTTCCTAAGGGTTAGAAGTACATGCATTATCACCTTTAGGGCTATCAGATTAACACTCAGAGTCACTGGATTCAATTAATTTGCCACTAAAGTCAAATATTCTTCCAGTTGGTGACCACCTAAGGCAAGTTCTAGGTTTCCTAGGCTTAGATGAAGCAAGTCTTTCTTTGGACCCTAACGTCTTAGATTTCTTGACTTTTGACTTATGTTTTTTTTTATTTGCAACATTTGAAACATTAGCACTTTGGTTTTTCTTGCTAGAGTTCATGTCATTCACATACTTAAACAAACATTCATCATGATTAGCATTAATCAAACATTGCTAACAAGTAGCACAAACAACTTTAGATTTATCATTCCGAACATCAAGCTTAATATTATTACCTGCAGATGACCTATGGTTTGGAGTTTTAGAAAACAATAAATTCCTATGGTTTACTTCTACTTTCTCAAGATTATTCAAGAGGCAACTCACTACTTTGAACACAAGATGGGATCAAACATTCTTTGGGATTACTCATAGGCTGTGGTCTTTCTTGGTCTTAGAAAGTGCTTTCACCCCCCCTACTCCTAGAGAAGTAAACATTTTGTGTTGGAATTAAAGTATTTCTTAGTGATGACGATGATGGTGGTGAAACATGATCGGTTTTGTCTAAACGCTTGCTTTTACATGTTTTTTATGGACAAAAAATTATCTACCCTAGAGTCATGGTAGGATTAATCTAAACATTCCTGGGCCAAATCACTTATCGTGTTATTTACAACTTTTTAATTCTTAGTGCTTTGACGAGTGTGAAGTGACTGGTTTTGACAAAGTGTTTGGGAATGGTGTGACATAAAAGAGTTTTGTTCCTAAAGATGAAGGTGGTTTTCCAAATATAGATTGGTTTTATAACTTGATTACACAACTCGTACCTTTAGAGGTTCCTTTTATTCAGAAACTATCAATTTAACTGAGCTCATTAACTAGCAATTGTCAATAAATCGCTAGTTAATTTTTCTTGCAAAATTCAGTTTGATTGTTGGTTGAAGCTCATGTCACATTTATGGAATCAAAAAGATTTCTTCTTCTAAGTGGTCTTAAGATATGCATTCTTTTGCATAATTCAAACTGAAATTCACAAGGACAACGTTCCTCATCATCAAGTTCTGAGACAAAGACAAGGGTATTTGATGCACAGTCAGTGTCCCATACTTCTTACCCTAGAGATCTCCCAACTGGGATTGCAACCGTTCGATATTTAGTTGCTTCATATAACTTTATCGTATGAAATTTTTATCATTTGTTGCATCTTCACATTTTTTGTATCAATCATTCCAAAGTTTTGCATATTCATTTCCTTTTTATGATACAATTTTCAAATCTTTCTTTTCGGTACGTTTCAAGCTCAGTCTAGAGATTCGTATGTTCGACAACATAGACTTTGCACAATAGACATAATATTCTGACTGACAGCTGCTCTCAAGAGACGCTCGATTTCATACTCCAAAGCCTTATGCTTAGCAAGAGATTCATCAACTTCTTTTGCAAGAGATTTGAAGTCTTGAAAAAAATTTAGCTGCTTCTTTTAAAAATTGTATTTTGAAATTTTGAACTCTAGCATCAACTTAGTTAACGATAAGGGAAAATTTCATCTTTTACAATTTTATGAAGCTCTTGATGAGCAGTAAATGACCAATTGTGTATATCTAATGTCATTTTTGTTATACAACACGTTGAAGAGTCATAATGGTGCTTTTTTTACCTCATTTAGAAATTTATCGTGCAAACACTTGGAGAATTATCATTTGAAAACTCTTCGTTTGGTATTGAAATTAGTTTGTAAACCGATTTAGAAACACTGGCCATTTTGGAAGTATATGAAAAATATAGGTCTTTACGTGTCTTGTTGTACTGAGAAAACAAAAACCACTAAAATTATTAATCTTTGCATAATTTGTCGTTTTATTTTCTTTGTTCAATGTTCTACAATATTTAGACGCATCTCTTGAGCAAGTTGTATTCTCCTCTAGAATCAAACATAGCATTAGGACCATGCTTTCCTAATAGATACTTTGCCATTAACAAACTCTGTTGACCCGTCTGAGCCTTGCTTAGATAAAAAAGGATTTTGATAACCTAGAGTGTCATACCCCGTCAGTGGCGGAAACACGGGATGCGACGATACCATTCATCACACAAGATACAAGATCATACACTTTATAATTTACATTCATAAAACTGAAGTTTACAGAAACTTTACAAGTTAAAAACTTGACATAATTCAAAACCACAACCATCTTGACCCAGTCCCCTTGGGTTACATCTTTTCTCTTCCAAAATCAATCACATACCTTTGACTTGACACACCTAAAAATGATACTCGAAATAGTCAACAATATTGTTGGTGAGCTCGTAGGTTTGACCTTAAACCCAAAAGCTATGCCAATATTCAAGCAGTGGACATAGGTCGAATATGACAGTGAATATATGCTAACAATCCAAGACATAGCATCCCCGCTAGTCAATCACAATATGTCACTTACGCACCTAAAGGGCCTACCAGCTGGAGCACTAAATATTAGGGCAGGACCTCACACAAACTTAGGGTAGGCGTACCCATCTGCTCCCATAATCACATAAATACTGGGTAGGTGTACCCATCCGATCTAAAAATCTCACAACACTAGGTAGGCGTACCCATCCGATCCAATAATCATGCATAATATTCACATAACAGTCATAAGCACATATCTTGTCCCAAAAACAAAACCACATTTCACACAGTTCAATTCAAAACATTTCAAACATATTTGAGTATCATTCCCCCAACCGGAAAAAACTATGTAGAAAAAAAGTGGGGGCTAGATAACTCACCTTAATACAGCAATCAAAAAGCAATAGGCCACAATCACAAAGGGCATACACAAACAATCTCTACGCAAGCGCACAATGTACCCGGCAACGACCTAATTAATACTCAAAATCAATACTCGTATAAAATTATCTTATTGTAACAATAGTTCGTCATTAAGCACGCAAAATCTCATTTTTATCCAAAATCCATTTAAATTCATATCATTCAAACTCGTTATCTCTTACCGTTAACTCTTTGAAAACTAAAGAGGAGTTGAATAGTTAACCCGCTTTTTAATTAAGGTTTTTAAGTGTATGTAATATTCAAGATTCGACTATATGTACTTCACACTTGCACAATATGAGCAATATACTTATTAATCAAATTAATAGGATAGTATTAGGAACATAATGTAAAGACAGAGATAAAGAGTAAGAACATCAAAACCACAAACACAAGGATTTATAGTTGTACTGCAATGAAGCACCTCTTCGCCTACTCAATTCCTCGACGCACCTAACTCGAGAGTTTTCTTCACTATGTCAACAAGCTTCCCTTATTGTGGAGAAAAACATTAACACAACTTCCGCTTATCTTGATTTCTGCACTAAGGCTAGATGTCCGAGTTAAACTTAAGCTAGAACCAATCTACCACAACTTCACAACTTCACTACACAACTTTGCTTCACGACTTGATCACGACTACACAACTTCTTCACACCTTAGTTTTCTTCACACCACTACTTCACCAAGCCACTACTATAATCACACCTAACGTTGTTTAAAAAAAAAATTGTATAAATATGTTACTAACACTACTAGGAAAGATCACCAAGATCCAACTATACTTACAACAATCACCAAGATCTAACAACTACACAACTTTATAAGATTTACAAATGATTTACAAGTTATGATATGGATGCAATAAGATTGCAACAACACACAAAGGTTAATACTTCTTCACTTTATGTAGCGAAGTATTCTTCTCATACACTTGATGATTTTGAGCTGGATCACTGGAAACCAAGCTTTATGATTAAATGATCAAAGATATTTAATGAGATGTTAGGGCAGTTATTGATCAAAAGAATGAGTGCAAAAAGGTGAAAAAAAGTGGGAATATTCCAATACTTATAGACATTCTAGAGAGCGTTTACCAAATGGGGCCGGATTTCCCTTAAATAGGTGAGCGGATCCCCTTAAAGATAAGGGGCCGCCTTTTTTTAAGGGGCTACCCTAGACTACTAGGGCGCTCCCCAGTTTGTCCTTTTTGTGTAGGGGGAATGTATTTCTAAACTTTTAGCCGTTTTTAGGTCTGAAAATTAAAATTTCAAAAGGTTTATTTTGAAATAAAACATTTCTTTAATTGTAGAAAATAATTGTAATGTTTATAAATATGTTTACAACATTTATAAAGTGTGAGTTGATAAAAATTATTCTTTTGATCATAAAATGCATTAAACATTTATTTCAATCATACCTTAAGAGTGAAATAATTTTTCGAAATAAAAAAATTACTACTAATTACTTGTTTACATTTAATTTTACATTGAACTTTTTATATTTTGTGATTATCAAAACGTAAAGATGTGAAAGATATTAATAATGTTTTTAGGCATTTTTCTACACATTCCCCCTTTTTTGATGATTACAAGAATTATAAAACTCAATTAAATGTAAAATTAATTTTAAACAAGTATTTAGTGAGTTTCATGCCATTTCTCTCCCTTTTTGTAGAATCAAAAAGACAACGTTAAAGATTGCTAGTAAAATCGACGGAATAAATGCTCCCCCTTGATATGTGCTCTCCCTTGTTCGAGGGCACCCAGGAATTGAGCTATGGTTTCTTGGCTACAAAAACAATTAAACAATACAAATATTTCTAAACATGTAGCAAGAAGGAAGAAAAAATATACAAGTGCAAGCAAACATCAAGCAAAAGATACTTTCATTTATTTAGGACATTGGGTGTTTGAACACACACAAGCATACAAAAAAATAAAACAAACAGCTTTAGAAGCCTATAATACATTAAAAAATCCTAAATACCAAAGAAGGATTTTTGACCTTGCCATGCCTACACAAATAGGTTTGACGTTTATTTGTAGGCATATTTACGATATTTGTTGTTTGTTGACGGAGGTGTTGGAGCGAAGCGGTTGTGGAAGGGTAATCTCTTTGAACTCTAGGTGGTGGATGTAGTCGAGTGAGGAGGAATTCAATCCAATTGATAATCCTCACTTAAAGCAAGGAATTTTTTTTGGGTGAAGATGCAACAAGGGCAATACCCAACATGGGTTTCAACTTGGATAATGTAAGGGTGTGGGATAGGTTTAGAAGAGTAAGGTGATAAGGGAAAGTTGTTTTGTTGATGAGAGAGATGCAAGCTAAGAGGTGATAGATAAGGACATGTAGTTGGATTAATGTCATCAAACTAGCCTTTCTCTACTTGGAGATAGAGTAGGTGTGTGTTTGAGTTTGTGTTCACTTTGAGGTGGAGCTTGATGTGAGTAACATGTGAAATTGATGGGTACAGATGGAGATGGCGGATGGTAAGTACCAATTTGTAGTAATGTGGGATTCTCTAATGCAAGGATTCTAGTAATGCTTGAATATGGGGTGATTGTTTTCTGAGATGATTCAGTTTAAAGGTTGACATAAAGGCTAAAGCAATATTAGCATTAACAATATTAAGCCTTAACATTTGATTACACAAATAACCAAAACTAATAAACACACCATGTTTGGATAGAACAAATTTATTAGATTTAATCATTTGTTTATAACCACAAGTATTCAAAACACTACTTGAAACCAAATTCTTCCTAATATTATGACATTGCAAACCATTAAACAAGGAAACAATCTTTCCAGAACTAAACCTAAGATCTACATAACCACGTCCATGTACCAGGTCTGTTGACTCATTTCCTATGTGAAGAATAGATCCATCATTTAGCGACTCGTAGGTCTTGAACCAGTATCTATCTTTACACACATGAACAGTTGCTCCTAAGTCAACCCACTACATAACATCATCATCCTACACATAATAAGCCTTAGATAAATATGTAACATAATAAACCTGGAAAGATTTATTAAACATATTCTGACCTTTCAGTGAGTTGGAAGAACCATCCACTAAACCCTTTGTGCCTCAACCATTGGCTTTATTACCAACATTAACTCCTTTGCAATCCTTTTTCAAGTGTCTAGGTTTCCCACACTTCTAACAAGTCACTTTAGGTTTCTTGTTAGGATTAGCTTTGGTGTTATAATGTTTATGTTTACCCTTGTTGTCATTGTACCTGGAGGAGTTGTTATGCTCCACCATATTGACAACTGAAGGGCCAGTATCATTGTTGCCTTTTGGCTTGTCACTATCCTGTATCTTGAGGGACTTCTCAATACGTAGATAACTGCCCAACTCAACAAGAAGAAGGGAGCTTGTCAATGATACAAGAGACCTGAATGGCCTCATCCATGTTCATTTTATATTGTGTAAACCTTCCAAGTATACCAAGAAGTTCATTGTATTGTTCCAAGACTGGTCTTGAATCAGTCATTTTGTAATTTGTGAAATTACTAACAAAGAACTTTTTACTTGATGCATCCTCAGCCATATATTTGGCCTCCAAGGAATCCCATAGTTCTTTATAAGATTTAACATTTTGGTAAATATCAAATAAAGAATCAGACATACCATTAAGGATTAAACCTCTGCAGACATAATCATCATTGTCCCACTTGGCCCTTTTCCTGATTTGTTCCGGTTGCATCATCACCACCATCTTCAGGAATAGGAGTAGTCAGCACATACACCACACTCATGCTGGAAAGCAAGAAGTGCATCTTCTTCTACCATCTTCTAAAGTCTACCCCTTCAAACTTGTCAAGCTTGGCAGAGTTTGAAGCCATGTGTTTTATAGCAGCAGCAGCCATTGATTATCACAAAATAAACTTCTTTGATTGTTGGTTGTTGTGTATCCCAGATCAGGGTGAAGACAATTAATAGCCTAGCTAATTACCAAAGATGGTTACTGGATATCACTTGAAGTCGTGTAATCACTTTCCAAAGAAGATTATTCGACCCTATGCTTGGGTATCACGAATACCTCCTTGGGATAATACCAAGTGTTTGTTCTTGTTCTAGGCACATATCAAGAACCCTGCGTTTCTATGTGTTTTTCTTTTCTGTGTGTTTTTCATGCAATTGTGATCCCTATTTATAGGGGAAATGCTCAAAACCTAGTCAATGGAATTAATAAGAGATTAATTGCCAGTTAATCTCTTTCATAATTATCTTTTATAATTTAAGAATTAGTTATTACATGACCAAATTAATTATGGTCATTGAATGCAGTCAAATATGCCACTTAAATAGGCAAAAGTTGTTACAAAACATTTAATGTAGTCAAACCTGCCACTTAAATGTTTATAACCACCTATTTAATTCTAAGCACTAAAACGTCTAGGAAAATTAGTGACTTGATGGGTGTACACTCTGTACTTCTAAACCCATTTCCAAATATGATTCGATTCCCATAATTGCATTAAATTTCCAACAGGTATGTGATTGTGTATAACAAGTATATCGGCCCATGCTTCGCTGCGGGATGATGGATGAGCGTCGTTTTTTTGGTATCTTGAAACTATTATATAGAATTGTGATGTTACATAAAAAAAATCTCGATCAAAGTTCCAGAAATACAATTGTTAAAGTTTTTACTTCGCAAATAAAATAAGGAAAAACCAAGAAAAATACAAACGAAGACAGCAAGATAGAATCCATATCTTTTAGATGCATTAGTTCGATTTTGTAGATGGTCACCTTTTTCTTGTTCCCGAGAGCTTCTGTAGAGAGCAATATGATAAGTTATTCCAAGAGGTCTGTCGAAAGCCAAATAATCTGAAAATTTTGTTTCTTTGACGTTAATACCTGCCATGACGAACTCTTTATTTTTCACTTTACTCAAATGAAAAAAAATGGAATGATTAATGGTAATTCTGCAGATCTACATCATCACTTTTGTGTTGTGAGTTATCGAATAACATACGAAAGAATTCCACCATTATTGAAATATGCCAATTCCACCTGCATAAACCAAACACAAATGATTAAGATACACTCTTCGAAATAGTTCTTATTTTTTAGAAGGAGATCAAATTTTCTCCCCCATATTTTTGGTTACTGGTCATTATATTATATACGGTTCTTTGATTCAATTTATATTCGTAAGTAATTAAAAAACCTGAATGTCTATGTCGATGGATGTACCTTCTAGTGCTAGTATCACTATAATAAAGCTTTCATTATGTGTAATTTTTGTTAACGTACCGTTCATAATGGCAGGTCCCAAGAGGCGCAGATGAACCACCAACGCAATTTACGACTTTGGCTTGCATGTTAGGAGCCAAAATCCCTATGGATGATTAATTTTTTGTGTTGCGTGTGTTGAATCCACGGGTCCCCACAGCAGTTGATTCACTCGTGTCGTAATTCTAGATTAAATGAGTTCTATTTAAAACCATTGTAATATAGAGTTTATTGATAGATTTGAACGTAAATAAACATTGTACATTAACTAATTTCTTACTTGTATGAAATCGACATGAGGAAACGTTTGTATAAACTCTTTTATGCTTTTGGTGCTCAAAGGAGTAGCTCCACACGATACCTGCTTTAGGATCTTCAACTTAGCACTATAAAAACTCTTATCAGTTCTGATCAATGCATTTAGCAATAGAGGTACTACTAGGAAATCAAATTTTACCCGCTTAACATGCTGCATATGATTTTGCAACCTAAATCAACCCATTTTAAGCCTTTTACCCGTACACATGAAAATACACCATTTTGCTTGACTATATCTATTGGACTGTTTATGTGGTGTCTGTTCTTAAGCTTAATTCTTTGTTTATACATTGTAAGTAGTTTTTTTCAAAAGTCACAAATTGCACTCATGAATATAGACCAAGTCCAATTAGCTCATAATCCTAAAAAGCACATATAAGTGCTTGTAAAGTTGATTTTACTTATATAAATTATTGCTTATAAAGGGGCTATTTGGATGTTTATTAAAACCGTTTATAAAGACACCCGTATGTACCTCAATAGTAACATCGTGATCCTCTCCCTTACTTGGTGATGGGATATAATCCATTGGCTCCATCTAAATCACTTCCTAAAATCCATTTGGATAAGGCATGCAATTAGTTATGAACAATAGTAGTAAAAGACGATCTAGACATATATATACAATGATACGATAATAAATGGCAAAAAAATAATACATATGTCCTATGTGCGGAAAAACAACACAATCCACTATATGATGCAATGCTGGAACATTAACCGCCTTCAAGACTCGTACATCATCGGGATGTAAACATGGGTTTCTAGTAACCATCGCTTTCTCCAAAACAATTTATCAGCACACACCAGCCTATTTCATGCACCTGAAAATTGCACAAACACTTCAGCATATTCAAATTTTTAATAGGATGAATCACCATCCTTTACTTGACATAGTGCTAGTACTTTTCCCTACAAAATACAAATGGTAAGCCGTTGTGGAGAGTTTAATGAGCCATTTGACCAGAAAGTACCAATACAAATAGTTTTCAGACGGATTTTCCTTATAAGAACAACCTAAATAAGCATGCCCTAAACAGCTTAAGTTAACTTATACTAATTCCGGTTACCACGTCATTTTCATACCAACCCCAACAAAACCATAGAATTATTTATGGGATAGATTATAATTACTATCTTAGTATGTTACCCTTCATTTCGTAATGTGAGAAATTATTGCAAGTAATTTACAATCAAACGCTTGTGGGTGTCATGAACCCAACCTAATAATTCATCAATTCGACAAATTTACATATTTAACTTTATGAACCCACTAACACAAACCTACCCACACTTAAAACCATCCCCATTGCAGCTCTAAACAGATAGATAGTTAAATGGGGTAACAAAACCATACCTCTGTGTCAAAATGGGTGGTATATGTAAACGATTTCCCATTGTCGGTGGTGATAGTGACATCTTGACATGGTCGAATCTCACTAATATAGGTCAATGTTAAATCGTTCATGACCAGTCAACTGTAATGACTTAGAATTTCTTAAATCAAATGAAGACAAAGTTAACAAAATCACAGAAAGGTTTAAACATAAAATTCAAGTAAAAAAAGTGGGATTCAAATCACATATCTGCAAATTTAGTTACGATACCAAACACCCGTTAAATCTGGCATTGTAGAAACAATACTGAAAACCGAGCAGGACTACAATTGACCCTATTTTGCCGATATCTATAAGGCTCAGGTCTGCATTGTTACCCTCGACTATTCTCATATTCTAATATTTGAATATACATATAAACATAATCAATTTATGGCAATTTGAATCCAGTTGTAAAATTA
Organism: Tanacetum coccineum; assembly: GCA_026074375.1. Classification (NCBI taxonomy): domain Eukaryota; kingdom Viridiplantae; phylum Streptophyta; class Magnoliopsida; order Asterales; family Asteraceae; genus Tanacetum; species Tanacetum coccineum. The sequence goes on from BQNB010033590.1 coordinate 37,504, forward strand.
TTTTGTTCTAACAATGAACATATATGTAAGCCTGAACAAAGAACAGTCTAAAAACATTCATAGTTGCAGGTAGAGCCAAAATAGCAGCATCAATTACAGAGGTACAAAAATTAAACGCAACCCCATATAACACAAATAAAAAATCATGGTTTGAACCAAACCAAAATAAAAGGCAGACTGGGTGCACAATTCAAGGACCCTACATTCAGGCGGCCAATAGCAACTTGAAATTGCAAATAGACCACCAAAGTGTGACAAATGAGGCACAGAACTGCAAATATACAGGTAGTGTGAACACCCACCATGGCTGCAACCATAATCCGCATGTAGTTACCTCGCTAAGACATGGGAATCGATACACTATGCTCTAAAAGAATATAGATGATGAAAGTTTTCATCACTGCGTTAACAAATAAACAAACAAATAACTTCAACAGACATTGTTAAGGGTTTTGATGAAACACGACATAGCTGCAACCATAGTAGGTTGCCCTTGCCATGCTATGATCCGAACGTCAACAGGAAGTAAGAAATGTAAATGCAGTATTACTTTTATCATTGCCTCAATGCGTAAACAAAAATAAATAAGTTCCACTCTTTTTAGTAACCATTAAAGTTATTATTCTATATATGCTAAAATAGTTGTGAAAACATAGAATGGGGGTGAACAGTTTACCAGCTTTTTAATTTTATCGGTTATGTCTTGATCTATTAAACTTAGATTCGAATTTTTGTGAATTCAATACTTGCACAATATGAATATATAAATAAGGTAATACAAATAATTGATATAAGAGATAAGGTTAGAAACTTCATCTAACCACAACAAAAGGATTTATTTTGTGGTTCCAGTTTACGACACACCATTCGTCATACCTTCTTACTCTCGAGGCACCTAACTCGAGAGTTTTCGTAACTATGTCAACAATAACTTCCTTATGGCGGAACAGTACAGAAAACCCATAACCAACTTTCGTTCATTTCAATTTATAGACACTAAGCATGGATGTCGAGTTTAATATTAGCTAGGAACTCCAATCTAATAATGACCTTCTCAACTTCTTCACTACTTTTTTCGACTTCACACACAATTCCAACTACACAACTTCTTCATGCCTTAGTATTCTTCACCACACTAATTCCAATACTTCACTTCTACATTCACCACCTTAACTTCACTACATGGTGCAATCACTAAGATTCAACTATACTTACAACAATCACCAAGATCTAACTACTACACAACTTTACAAGATTTACAAATGATTTACAAGTTATGATATGGATGCAATAAGATTGCAACAACACACAAAGGTGTAATACTTCTTCACTTGATGATGGAAGTATTCTTCTCTTGCACTTGAGGAATTAAGCTTGGATCACTTGGAAACAAAGCTTTATGATTAAATGATCAAAGGATTTTAATGAGATGTGTGGGCTGTTTTTGATCAGAAAGAATGAGTGCAAAAGGTGAGAAAATAGTGGGGAAAAGTCCAGTATTTATAGGACATTCTAGAGGAGCGTCTACCTATGGGCGGTCCCCTTAAATAGGTGGGCGGTCCCCTTAAAGATAAGGGGGGCGCCCGTGTATTTAAGGGGGCCGCCCTAGACTAGGCGCTCCCCAGTTTGTCCTTTTGTGTAGGGAGAATTTTCTAGAACTTTCTAGCCATTTTAGGTCCGAAAATTTGAATTTCAAAATATTTATTTTGAATAAAACATTTCTTTTAATTGTAGAAAATGTTTTGTAATGTTTATAAAAATGTTTATAACATTTTATAAAAGTGTGAGGTTGAATAAAAATTTCCTTTGATCATAAAATGCATTAAGCATTTATTTATTCATACCTTTAAGTGATATAATTTTCAAAATAAAAATTTACTACTAATTACTTGTTTACGTTTAATTTTACATTGAACGTTTTTATATTTTATGATTATCAAAACGTAAAGATGTGAAAAATATTAATAATGTTTTTAGGCATTATTTCTATCAACAATCTCTCCCTTTTTGATGATTACAAAATTTAAACTCATTAAATGTAAAATTATTTTTAAACAAGTATTTAGTGAGTTTTATGTCATTTCTCCCCCTTTTTGTAGAATCAAAAAGGCATCATCGAGAATTGCTAGTAAAATCGACAGAATAAATGCTCCCCCTTGATGTGTGCTCCCCCTCGTTCGAGGGCACCAAGGAATCGAGCTATGGTTTCTTGGCTACAAAAACGAGTTAGAACAATACAAATATTTCTAACATGTAGCAAGAAGGAAAAATATGGCATAATAATAATGCAACCAACAATAATCATCCATTAAAAGTAAAATAGTGTGTGAACCACACTCATGCATACATAAGGAAAATAAATAACATGCCAACATACATAAAAATTTTAAACTACAAAAAGTCCTATAACTAGTAAAGCTCCATAGGACTTACTTGCAAAATGGTGGATGGACAACTATTTGAGAAACTAAACATAGAGTATGTTTAGTTTATGGAAGATAGTGGAGGTGGTGGGATGATGATTGTTGGTGGTTGTGAGAGCATATGTTCAATATATGAAAATATATATTGAAGTTCATCCCTTAACTAAAAAATAAGGGTTCAGTTATGGATACAACAAAGGCATGAATCACCATGTGCTTCGAGTAAATTCCAAGGTATGGGATGCCCAATGACGGATAGAGAAAGTGATGGTGAGTTATGATGAGCATTAAGTGGAGTAATGGGTGAGAGTGAGAGGGTTATTTCCATTGAGTTGGGTGCTTGAGTTGGAGGTGGTGGAGGAACTCTAGGAGGAGGTGACAATGGAGGGTTTAGGTAGCCATTTATGGAAAGAGATGATGAAAGAGTTGGTGATTTTAGTGTGTAGTCAATTGAAGAGGATGAGGTGTCTTTGGGGGATGGAGTTTTAAAGGGTGCATTGGGAGCACTAGGAGATGATTCTTGAAACTTGGATGAAGAGCTTATAGTGTCTTCATTAGTCAAGTCAATGAAGAGTTGTTTTGGTGGTATGATGATGAATTTTGGTTTCTTTGATGGTTTGGAAATGGAAGCTTTTGGTGAAGCTATGGAGGTTGATAATGGTTAGTGTATGATGAGGAAGATGATGTGTTGGTGATGATCATTTAGAAGGGATTTATGGGAAGAGAATGGATTGAAAAGAAATGAATTTGAACTAGTTTAGGTTATTCTAAATTGTGTTCTAGCATTATGGGCAAAGATAGCTAAGACTAGGTAAAAGAGGGTCAAAAAGCAGGAAAAATAATGTTTTACCTGTGATTTGCTAGGGCGGTCCCCTTAATTAGGGGTCGGTCCCCTTAAAGATAAGGGGGTCGCCCTGTTTCCATTTTTCACAGAAAAACAATTTTTTTCTGAATTTTTTGTAAGAGTATTTCTGTTTTGGTGGTTTATTTGCAGCAAGCCCTATTGAGTTTTATGAGCATATTTAATCATATAACATGAAATAAACACATCAAATCATGAAAACCAAAGTAGCATAAGTAGTCGATTAAATAAAACAACCAAAGGTTTAAATTATCATAAAAAACAAGTATCTAAAGATAACCAACACCCAAGTCTTTCCGAATAAATCAGATAATCACCACACGAGTTGTTTAGAACATACACATAATCAAGTTAAAAATTGCCTTAAACAACATTTATCTATCTAGCTAATTTCTCTCCTATGTCTTCACTTCTTCTTCTTTCTAAACACTCCTTTTAGTGCCTTTCCAAATGATTTAAACCCTTCACGCATCTCCTCATGCATTTGTTGCGTTTGGTTGAGCAAGGTGGTTTGTCGTACAAAGAGAGTTTCATCAGTTTGTTCGGAAGAGGAAGGTATTTGGTAGTTTTGGTAGTCGAGTGGATGAAGAGAGTTAATATATGTGGTAGGAGATGGAGTACTTACTCGAGAAGTTTCAACATCATCATCATCATCATCATCGTGTTGGTGAGATGATGTGCCTTGATGATGAGAGGATGAAGAAGAGATTGAACGACATGCCTTGCCATGATCACTTTGAGGTCTTCGAGTTTGTCTTAGGGCAAGAGGACGCATGACTCGCTCAACAAAGTCATAGGTGACATTGTCAAGATGAGGATACGTTTCCATGACGTATCGATAAAGACGAGTTAAAAACATGCCATATGGAAGATCTGCTGTTGGAGTAGCTTTGGCACATTCGATTCTTTTGACAAAGAAATAAGCAAGATTGTATTGTTCTTTGGCAACAACACAATACAACATGTGAGCAAGACAAGCGGGGAGACGGTCCTGATGTCCTCCTAGTCCGAACATATTCTCTCGGATGAGTTCTTCCCATTTCTTTATGTCGTGGCTTAGTTCTTTGGTGAGAATTTGATTTGGATTGAGAGCGACTGTTTGAATTTTAATGGTACGGTCTACCACGACACGTTCCAATTCAAGAAGTTGATGAATGTCGTCGGGAGTAGGAAGATCGATGCAATATGGTCCCTCGGTTTCTTAAGAATATTCAAGAGATGCAAGGTCCCACTCGTTTGTAAAAACGGCTTGACCATTGTATGGAATTTTGAGGATTTAGTGAGAGATACATCGGTGGTAGTAGCTTTCGGAATTTTTGTCACCTAAACAAGTCAATAACAATGTCAAAAAAAATGCAAACATAAAAATAGTATGTAAGAAAAATACTATATGTGGAACCAAAATTACTTCGACTCTAAAAAATAAAAACCTAAAAAGTAATTTTTTATGTCCCTTAGTTTATCTTTAACTCAACTTTAAGTATTGACAAATGTATACATTAGATTGTATATTTCGTCAATTCATGTGAGTTTGTTTGCCAAACGAGCTTCTTTCACATTATAAAGTACATTTTTTGAGACTCAAATTTTTTATTAATTCGTGATAAGCCAAACGCTCCCTTATGGGTAGAAATCTTGTCCAATATGTCAAAATATATATGAATTATATATTTTGATGACTCACACTAGTTTGTTATGTGTTTATATACGTGATAAAAATATAGTGATGGCCATCTCGACTCTAAACAATCATCCTAGGAGATGAACCAAACACTCCTTTATTTTTATAAAATTTTACTCATTGATTTGAAATATATATATATATATATATATATATATATATATATATATATATGTTTGGATAATCAATACTTGATTATTTTTAACATGTTTTGGCATTAATCAACAATGTGTAAGTTTTAAAAATACATATATGCAAAAATTCGGCCATATGTTCATAAGTATACATGTTCTTAAAATTTTGACTCAATAAGTGTTTTGATTCAATCCTATTAAGGTTGTAGTGTTCCTATGACTATGGGAATCATTATAGTTATGGAAATCCTAGACTAAATCAAGAAATATATCAATAATGAAAAACCCCCAATTTTGATTAAGAACAAAATTGGATGAAATCAAACAAAAAGAAGGTTGAAAAACTTACAAGAAATGTTGTTGATTGACTTGTTAGTGAAAGTCCTTTGCGAATTTTGGTTAATTGGAAGATTTGAGGTTTTGATTTTGATGGCAATGGTGATGGTATTTTCGTCACAGCATGTAGAAGAAGAGGGAAGAGAGAAAGTGATGTTTGGTATAAAATTCGACTGTAAGGGGGTGTTTGGTTTCACAGATAGGTGGTCCCCTTAATTAATTAAGGGGGCCACCCTTTTTACATGGCCAGTCCCCTTAATTTTAAAGGGGGTGCCACCTGGAAAAAAAAATTCTTCGATTTTTGGCTAGTTTTGTGAGAATGAATATTGATAATTTTTAATTAACTCTTTTGTTTAATTAGAAAGTTTCTTTGACTATCTTGGGCGAGATAATCAAGATGTCAATACATAAGATGATTTGGTGACTAGACTTCTTGCAAACATGATGAATTAATTTCTTCGAACGAAAAAAATTAATTGATACGTTTTGAAATGGGAAAAAGTAGATATTGTGGAGGATGAGAGATTGGAATGGCGTTAAGACTTCAACAAGGCAATTTTTGATAGATGTAGTTGAGGCGAGCGTCGAGGTGGAAGGGAGTTTGTTTCATCCATAGTGGTTTAAGACTTTTTCGATGCAAAACTAATCCTACTTCTATGTTAATAATTATGCACTTAACACATTTTCTTTGTTCGTGAGTTGTGCCATAGAAGATTTCCATTTTATAGTGGTTCATGGATAATCCATGTGAAAAAATGGTTCCTAATGAACTAATTCTTTTAAAAACTAGAAAGCCAACAAATGGCATTTCTGTGTACCATATTTCCTAACTATCACTAATACTAAGTATTTTCATATACAATCTATAATTTAGTAATTTAATAGAGGAGACGTACTTAGCTTCAAGAGAATAAGTACTTTAAAATCTTCAAGGTAGCAAGCTTTAAGGATGAGGATTTATGGAAATCCTATATGAGTTCTTCAAGTTGTTTGACGAAAGCTAAAGGATGCTTGTAGATGATTAACCTCGAAAGATATGATGATTTAGGCATTTGGTCCCCATCGTTTCATGGGTCCAGATTTATTGTTTTCGAACATGTTTTGCATTTGATTCGGACACATGCACCGCGAACATCTTTCACATTGAGTAAAGCTTGGTTGGTGTGGATGATTCCACATTGTGTGATTAGTGTTAGAGTAATTTGGTCTACCTTGTTCTCTCCTAGGTTGAGGTGTTTTGGAACGGGGATGAGAGTTTTCCTTTCTTCTCGGAGGAGGTGTTTTAGACCTTATTGTGGGTTTAGTAAATCCGACTCTGGGTTTTAAGGAAGGTTTGTAAAAACTTTTTACCTCATCATCACTTGCAATAGGAATTTTAGTATTGTTTATAAGTATAAATTTTGGTTTTGAGTTTGGGTTTGATTCTATTAATTTTTCTTTCGACTCGACTTCTTGAGCTCTTACAAAATTTACTTGTTTGGTTTCGCTAGGTGACCCTTTGGTAAAATTAAATCCTAAACCGGATTTATCTCCGGAAGGTTTTTGAGAACTTATTATTTTCTTAAGTGAGTGACTACTATCATTAAATTGATTTAGCCTAGATATTTCTTTTCTAAGCTTCTCATTTTCAATCTTAAGGTCTTGACATAATTTGCATTCTTCATTTACGTCCTTACCTTTTTATAACCTAGATAATTTATGTTTTAATTCTAGTGCTTCATTCTCTATTTCTATTTTAGCTTGTTTTAGAGTTTTATTTTTAGCCATGACCTTTAGTCCTATTTTGCATAGTCTACTATATTCACTATCTAAGTCATTTTCATCTAATGATGATTGGTCATCATTAAAGTATTCGGTTTCAGAAAGTACCTCATTGGAAGCTTTAGCCACAAGACACTTTTCCTCCTTTGTCTTCTCCTCTTCATCTTCGTCGCTATCACTCCAAGATCCTCCAACAAACGCCTTTTGATTTTGATATTTTGATAGTTTCGGACATTTTCTTAAAGCATTTGCTTTCGCCTTTGCCATTTTTGTCGTCTTTATTTCTTTGGAATGGTTTTCTTTCATCATGTGGTTGTCTTACGAATCATCCTCGTCTTTTGAAGAATTTCTTAAAGTCTCTTACGGCCATGGCGTATTCTTAATCTTCACTATCGGAGGTTGAGCTATCATCATCATTAGATTCCTTTCTAGCTTTCAAGGTAATAGATCTACTTTGTTCTCTTTTGCTTTTGACGGTTTCGGAATCTTTCTTAATTACTTCTTCATAAACCTTCAAATTCCCAATGAGTTCGTCAAGTGATATAGTTGTTAGATTCTTTGATTCTTCAATTGCCGTGACTTTTGTGCGCCATTTAGGATGTAGTGCCCTAAGAATTTTCCTAACACAATTCTTGCTCAAAAAACTATCGTCAAGTGCTTTTAGACTAGTAATAATAGTGTTAAATTTAGCAAAGGCATTATCTATTGATTCCTCTTCCAGAATCATGAATTGTTCATATTGTTAAACAAGAAGATCTATTTTGTTAGCTTTGACTTGATTATTACCTTGATGAGTGATTAACAAAGTATCCCAAATTTCTTTTGCGGTTTGACACATAAAAATTCTTTCGTATTCTTTACGTGGCAAAGCATTATAAATTACCATTTTAGCTTCATTATTTTTTGCAAGTTTCTTTTTAAGATCATCGTTTTGTTTATGAAAAGGTAAAATTTCATCCTTTTTAGTTTCAGGATTATTTTGAATAGGAGGAAAATCACCATCGGTAATAATATGCCAAAGATCTAGATCTTTTGACTTCACATAAGTTTTGAATATATTTTTCCAATAAATAAATCCATCACTTTCAAATAGTGGCGGTCTTTGCATAGATTGCCCTTCTAAATATTTTTCTGATCCCATAGATCGATTCAAGTTTTAAAATACAATTTATTTTAAAAAATCTTGTTTGACGTGGCTCTCGATACCAATTGTGGAAAACTAGAAGGTGGGTTGAATAGTTTACCGCTTTTTAATTTAATGTTTATGTTTGTTTATTAAAACTTAGATTCGACTTTTTGTGAATTCAATACTTGCAAAATATGAATAATTGTTACACCCCGAGAAATTCCGTTCAATATTTTAAACTTTTCCAATCATTATTTTTTATTTTTATATGTTACGTTTGAATCTGGCGGTTTACCGGGAGGTAAACCCGCGTAAATCCGAAAAACGTCATTAGACGCGTTCCGACATCGGATATTCATTAGTTTAGATATTATATGAGTTATTTTATCTTTTCTAAGTGTTTCGTAGTTTACGATCACTCCTGATATTTATTTTTACGATTTATTGTCTAAATTGCGTTTTTCGCGTTTTTGACCTAACGGAACCCCGGAAACTCAAAATCTTTTCGTGTAAACTTTAGTTATCATCAATCTCATATTGTTAAGCCAAAAATTTTGTTCATCCCCCCTATGCTTACCTTGCCCACGGCACACATAAACACACACACTAAATCCATACTTTTGATTTCTACCAAGATTCACACATTTCATTCTTCATGCATTAAGAAGGGATAGTGACATGCTTGTTTTATCCTCACTACAAGCCAAAGGCTCTTACACTTCACATGTATACCCTTGGACCACTATAGCACTATGGAATTTGAATTAAACATAGAACCATGGCTAGTTGCTTTGCTTGAACCTTTTCCTCCCCTCCTTGGCCTACATCAGACGAACCACAAGGACCATGAGGTCCTTGGTTCACTCTTTTTGCTAGTCACCCATTCCTAGTTCCAAAAATATCCTAAACCCTAGTTCACACACTATATAAACCTCACTTTGCAAGACTTAGGTCATTTCATACATTCCTTGCCTCACCAAAAACATTTTCTCTCCCTCTCTTGCTCTCCTTGCCCACGCACACATAAACACACACACTAAATCCATACTTTTGATTTTCTAAAAAACCAAGCTTCACACATTTCATTTCTTCATTTATCAAGACCAAGGTTATTCAAGAAGGTTTTTCATTTTGATTCAATACTTTCAAGATCTACAAATTAGGGTTTGTATTATTTGGATTCTTCACGATCTATTGAATTTTTGGATATAGATCATTGTGTCATTACTTCTTGTTACTTCATTCTTGTAATAAAGTATCTTGAACTTTCTTTGTGTTTTTTCCTATAATCTTTTCTTAAATGTTCAAGATCCATACATTCATATGTTGAGTTTCAATTTTTTGAAAGAATTTAAAGACAAGATTTCAAAATAATGAACTAACTTTATTTTTTTTTTTTTTTTTTTAACTAGTTAAATATAATTCTTATTCTTGTGAAGCTGAGGGGTTGATGAGTGTTGCAACAATAGAAATGAAGGGATTAGGTTAGAATTTTGGTAGGTGGTTGTGATTGTGGATTAGTTGTGAATGGAGATTAGGCTAGATTAGGCATTATTGTGAAGTTTGGGTGGATTTTGGTTGTGTTTTTGGCAAAAAGTGCTTGTTGTCCCAAATTTGTTTTAAGGTTTTGGTCGACCTAAAAATGTTTTCATTATGCGTAAAAGTAGTTTTTGAAGAGCTCATTTCGAATAGATAGTTTTTCATATATCGCACATTAAAATTGGATTTAAAACGATTAAGTTATAGCAAAATGAAACTTGAAACATTTTTTGACAAGACCAGATGAATAGTGTGCTGATGTGAATAGTAAAATGAGTTTTCAGACACTTTCGGACATTTTTGGACTTTCTAACACCTAGCAAAACATATGGACACATACCTATGTGATTAGTATCATTTAAAGACGCCGTTAGCATATTTTGGGAAGAGCGATAAATTTACTAAAAATAGTAAGTTTGGTAAGAATTTAGCGGAACGGACATAGAAGTTAAGTAATTAAGGCTAGTTGGTGCGTTTTGAATTATGGAAACTTAACAAATGTAGGGGACGGTATTAACGTCCCAAAACTAAAAACTTTCCTAAATTGGAAACTTCTCATAATAGTAACTTTTGGATAAACGCCAACACATAACGAAAAACTATATAGATTCATTTCATCATGTATTTTGTTAAAAAACAAACTAAAGCAAACCCACAAGGGTGAATTTTGTGATAACATATTGTAGCAATCTAGGGATACTTTCCGTTTTTTTCTGAGACGCGTTATATTCAAGGCGTCGGTCGGCTAGATATCGATAACACCTTTTACGTTGCGTGATTATCATTTGCTATATTTAGCTAAGGTGAGTACATAGCGCCACCACGTTTTACTTACTTTTACTTTACTATTTTTACAGTAGGATCTATCTCTCACAATTGCTTGTTTTCAAACTTATGGACACACTTATTTTTACGTTCCTTTTCCGATATACGTGTATTCTCTTAGTAAGCAAATAGACCACTATGCCCCCGAATTATCATGAACCGTCAATTTTGGGGGGGGGGGCCCTTAACCAACCGTACTGGTTAAGTGAAGCGAGAATGTTGTAAATAGATCTATTGGAGAAATTATCCCTATCCGGGTAAGTACGCTTACTAGGATTCGGAAGACTCTCCGAACTCTCTATCCGTAATTCTCATAATATCACAATGATCTCTATAATTTGCTCAATAATGTGATCTTGCCAGATACCTTTTAGGGCATGGGAATACTATATTGGCATATAAAATGCTTCCTTTTAAATTGAGCTTCGATGTCATGAGCTTAGTGCAACAGTAAATACATTCTTTTTATGTGAAGTTGTATCTGTTATAACTGTCACGTGCATACTGTGAACTTGTGGTCCACTTTTAATACTAAATTCAAACCTATGAATTCACTCAACGTATTTAGATCTAGTTTTAGCATGTTTTTCTCATGGTGCTTAACTATGGATGTCTTTGCTGCTTGTTGGTGTTGCCATTGCATTTGGACCAATTTTCAAGAATTATATTATCCTATGTTAACATCGTTGTCAAACATTAAAACCTTTTAATTCGCTTCCGCATATATATCGTTGGGCCCGTTAAAACTCTAAACTATTTTAAATCAATGCAACATGTTGGATTTTAAAACAGTACCCTTAAGGTAGTTCTTATTTATCTTTGAAATCTTGTTGTATGTGTATTATGACGTCACGAAAAACCCTCAGATTACGTGTTTTCCGTCTAGCCCTGTTGAAGGTGACAATTAATATAAATAAGTAAGAACAATAAAGAAAATAAGAGATAAAGTTAGAAAGATCAACCACAACACTAGGATTTATAGTGGTTTTCGATTATGAAGCACCTCTTCGCCCTACTCCACTCCTCGAGCACCTAACTCGAGAGTTTTCTTCACTATGTCAACAAACTCCTTTATGGCGGAGAAAACCGTACACAACTTTTGCTTATATCAATTTCCGACACTAAGCTAGATGTCGAGTTCTAATCTTAGCTAGAACCAATCTATCACGACTTCACAACTTCTTCACTACCTTCACGAACTTCACAACACAACGTATCTCATTCCTACACAACTTCTTCACGCCGTAGTATTCTTCACAACACTACTTCACTACTTCACTTCTACTTTCATACCTAACAATCACAACTTGGATGAATCACTAAGATTCAACTATACTTATAACAATCACCAAGATCTATCTACTACCACATTACGAAGATTTACAAATAATTTACAAGTTATATATGGATGCAACAAGAGTGCAATACACACTTGAGGTTGTATATTTCTTTCACTTGTGATGGAATATTCTTTGCTTGCACATGAGGAATTGAGCTTGGATTTACATGGAAACAAACTTTATCATTAAATGATGAAAGGATTTTAATGCGAATGTTGGGCTGTTTTGATCTGAAAAGAATGAGTGCACAGGTGAGAAAATAGTGGGGAATAAATCCCATATTTTATCAGGACATTCTGGAGGAATGTCTACCTTATGGGTCGGTCCCCCTTAAATAGGTGGCGGTCCCCTTAAAGATAAGTGACCGCCCATAGTATTTAAGGGGGCCACCCTAGACTAGGGGCGCTCCCTATTTGTCCATTTTTTGTGAGGGGGAATTTCTGGAACTTTCCTAGCCGCGATTAGTCCGAAAATTGAATTTCAAAATGTTTATTTGAATAACATTTCTTCTTTTAATTGTAGAAAAGTTTTGTAATGTTTATCTAAATGTTTACAGACATTTTATAAAATAATGAGGTTGACTAAAATTCCTTTGATCATAAAATGCATTAAGCATTTATTTATTCATACCTTTAAGTGATATAATTTTCGAAATGAAAATTTACTACTAATTACTTGTTAACGTTTAATTTTACATTGAACGTTTTTATATTTGTGATTAATCAAAAACGTAAAGATGTGAAAAATATGAATAATTTTTTAAGAAGCATTATTTCTACAACAATCTCCCCTTTTTAAATGATACAAAATTTAAAACCATTAAATGTAAAAGTATTTTAAACAAGTAATTTAGTGAGATTTTTATGTAATTTCTCCCCCTTTTGTAGAATCAAAAAGGCATCGTCGAGAATTGCTATAAAATCGACGTAATGAAGCTCCCTCTTGATTGTGCTGGCCCCACGTTCGAGGGCACCAAGGAAACGAGCTATGGTTTTCTTTTCCTTCTTGGCTACAAAAACAGAGTTAGAACAATACAAATATTTCTAACATGTAGCAAGAAGGAAAAATAGCATAAAAAATAATCAACCAACAATAATCATCCATTAAAAATAAAATAGTGTGTGAACCACACTCATGCATACATAAAGAAAAAATAACCAAAGATCAAAATAACCGTGACAATCCAAAGATGTCTCAACACGAACTCAACCGCGACCTATAATTTATGTCGCTCAATTATTATACCATAAAGTACGATCGAATAGTGCGTGCAATCGAACTATTTGAAGTATAAATATACATACACATGTGATGAGAAATCCACTTCTCGCAGGTCCAGATCCTAAACTCCACATAATTGAGTTACGATCATTCTTTCATTTATATTATACGTCCCTTAATAAAAAACTTTCTATTTTCGGAAACTTTCTATTTTTATAAAGTTGCTATTTTTAGAAAGTTACTATTTATATAAGATCCCGACACTAAATTATATTTATAATTATATTTATTTATCTCGTTGAACTTTCGACATTCAATTTGGTTATTAATTACCCATACTGGAGTTATATCCCGTATATTACAAAAGTTACTATTTTTAGAATTATCTCCATCATAACAATTGTTAGGTCTAAATTGTTATACTCGTAAAATAATAACGTTTGTTATTTTTATAAACATCCAACAAGTCTTGTATCGACCCGTTGACTTTCAAAAGTCAACGTTGGACTTTATTTTAATTTAAAATGTATATATATAGATATGTATCTATATATATTTACATATATATACATATATATAGAGATGGGATATAATGAAAAAGCCCCTTAAAATAAAAAGGATAGGAAGCGATCTCCGCCATTGGATCAAAGCTGTTAAGATGAAAAGGGGCGATGGTAGTTTTGTAAATAAATGAAAACAGCAAGGGCAGTTTTATAATAGTGTAATTTACACAATCGATCCCTGACTCCTCAATACACAACCAGACAACCGGTCATCATTTGTCCGCATCAAATTTCTCTCTCTGTAAAAAACACATAACCCGTATTTCTCTCTCTAAAAACAAATATAGAAGTATAGAACCCTAATCTATCAATGATGATCCATCGCATAAAACTCTAATTCATCATCGAAAAAGCCTAATGCATTCTTGCTGAATTGATATGTTAGGGGTTGATGCCTGAATTTGAAGTCTAGTTTTGTTATGTTCGAAAAACATATTGCATCAATGAGTGGAAAATGGATCTACCAAATTTTACAAGGCCTTGTAAGTTTATATATGAACTCAAATTTTGTTAGTGCATCGATTTGTTAATTTTGTTACTACATCAATTTGTTTTTTTTATTTAATAAAATCGTGCTTTGGTTGATTAATTTAGCATATAGAAAGAGTAATAGACTTGTTTGTTAAGTTTTGTTTGATGCACCCAATTTTGAACTATGATGCAGTAGGTAATTAGTTGACAGGTATAAGGAATAATTAGGCTAAATGTAGGTTGTGTTATGTGCGAAAATGTATTTGCATGCTTAGATGTATATGAGATGCACTTGGATTTTAACTGGTATGCAGTAGGTGAATAGTTCTCACATATATGTCTATGTGTCGAAATGTGTTTGTTTGCTTTGTTGTTTGAATGATGCACTTGGTTTTGAACTGTGATGCAATAGATTGTTAGTTGT
>BQNB010033591.1:0-52207 GCA_026074375.1 Tanacetum coccineum
ATCACCAACGTTGAAAACACGGTTTTTAATCTTAGCATCATGGATCCTCTTGGTTTTCCCTTTATAGAATAGAGAGTTTTTATAAACTTGCAAACGAAGTTCGCATCAGTGTTGGGGAGCGCTTTTGCTTCAACCCATTTTGACAAGTAGTCAACAACCACGAGTATGTACTTGTTCCCTCTTGAAGACGGGAACGGCCCCATAAAATCAATGCCCCAGATGTCAAAGATTTCGCAAACTTGGATGGAGTTTTGTGGCATCTCATCACGTTGCGTAATTTTCCCTTGACGTTGACAAATGTCACAACGGGTGACAAAGTCATGGGCATCCTTGTAGATGGTGGGCCAATAGAATCCTGAATCGAAGATTTTTCTGGCTGTGTAATTGGCACCATAGTGTCCCCCAGTAGGCCCACTGTGGCAAGCTTTGAGAATGTCTAAAGCTTCTTGTCCAGAAACACAACGTCTTATCACCTGATCAGCATATATCTTAAACAGAAATAAGCTAAACTATTTTGGAGAATTAAAGAACAAGTAATAAGCTACAGATAAAAGCTAAAAGACCTAAGTGCTTATTAGATAAATAAGCTGGAAAAAGGTGCTGAACTTGGGTGCTCAGCACCAGGGGACAAACAGCAGTGGTGATTGGCTCTTTTTGGGCTTATCTAATAAGCTCTTATGAGCTTTTTGGCCAATACAAAGCACAAACAGATTAAAAAGGTTCTCCAATGAGCTTATTTTCAAAACTTGGGGGCCTAAAAAACAATAAAAGTTGCTGAATTTTGGGTTTAAAATTGGTTACTTTCAAAAATTATTCAAAGCTTAAAATTTGACTTATGTTGTCAAGGTAAAAGGGCAGCAACAAAGGCTTGGTAAATGGCTAGAAACAACTCAAATAAGCACAACAAAGTGTGCTTAAGCTGTCTACACAGCTTGAGTACTTTAGGCTCAATTTTGCTTATTCAAATTTTGACAAAGGACAAAAGACACTTAAAAATTTATTCTTACACTAAAAGCTGTGATTAGAAAGGCTTAATAAACCCTACACACTCAGCCAAAAGTGGCTGAGTGCACTTGACCCATGCAAAACTCAGAATCACCCATTTTGAACTTTTACCAAACACCCCCTTAACTAAGTAAAAAGAACTTTTTAACTGATTTAACTTGAAACTAATTAAAACAAACTGAGATTAGGGATAATGGAATTATTAAGCAACCATAAAAACGAATTACAGGTTTGAAAGGCTAAATTTGAACCTTCAACTTTTAACAGTAATACAAGAATTTCAAAAGTAAATTTGCAAATTTTTCATTAATAATAAGAGATTACAAAAACAACTGAATGCTTAAAGTATAATCTTAATTAAAAGTTAATAAAAGAAAACTAGTAAAAAAAAGGTGTGTTTCTTGGCTGTGTGTGTCTTTTCTTTTTATATCAGCCCTCTTTGCTTGCTTCTTCTTCTTGTTGTGTTTGTTGTGTGTGTACAAAACCTCAGCATCAATCCTAGCCCTTAGATTAGAGTTGTGTTTCTTTTTGATCACAATCCGCCATTGATTTTTCTTGGGCTTGGTGAGATTGCCAACATGGCAAGATTAAGAGGTAGTGGAAGGTGGGTTTAGGTTGGGACTGGGTAAACGAAGGGTTGGGTAAAAGATGGGGTGGTAACATGTGATGGTGTGAGTTTTGAGGTGGTGGCGGGAAACGAGTTGAGAGGGGGAAGGGGTGTACAGGTTTTTGAAGGTTTCAAATGCCCAAAAAGAACCCCTCATGTTTCACTTCTTTTCCATTTGTTTCTTTTTTTTTTCTTTAGTTATAAAATAGTTTGGAAGTTGGCAAAAGCAGCCCTTGTGTTTTATTAAAAGGTTTTAAAGAAAGAAAGAAACAATGGCAGAATTGGTCCCTGCCTTTTATAAAGAGAAAACATTTTGTAAATTTGCAAATTCAGTCCTTCTCTTTTTTTAAAACACTTTTCCTTTATAAAACATTTTCAAAATTGACAATTTCAGTCCCTGAGGTTTTATAAAAAATTGTTTTGGGCCAGGGTCTGGGCTTGGGTTATGTATTGGGCCCAACTGGGTGTGCTTGGGCCCAATAAGGTTTGTGGGCTTTGTATTGGGCCCAACTAGGTGTGTTTGGGCCCAATAAGGTTTAGGCTTATGTTATTGGGCTTTTTAAGGCCCAATAAGGTTTGGGTGGGTTTTGTGTGTACAATGGCTGAGATTGGCTTGTTCAAGGGCTAGGATCGGGCCTTCAAAGTCTTCATAGTCTCTGTCAATTGCACACAAATGGGCTGTTGTCATTGATTGAGGGCCCATTTGGTCTTCACAGTCTTCATCAATATACTATTGGGCTTTCCCGGCCCATCAGATGGGTTGAGATTGCATCCAATAGTATTCTTCAATTACGGCTCCGGTTTTGACTGTTAATTTGTTGAGTTGACTTTGATTTTGACTTTTCTGGTCTTTGGCTTTGATTTGGCTTTGTCCTTCACAGCTTTTCCATTCCGAGTCCGGTTTTGTCGTTTTGGCTTTGTTTTTCGTCCTTTTCTTGGTTATCCGTTCCTGCACAATACAAGTGTAAAACAAACATATCTTTGGCAGTTTCTGTCTGTTTTTGGTCATTTAAGTCCGTTTTTAATGGAAAAAGGTATGTGTATTTAAGCACATACCAAAATCCCCCATACTACGACATTGCCGTGTCACTCCGCAATGTATGAGTAGATTTACGAGACTAAGACTCTTGACCCCCTCCGACTAAATAACTTTGAAAGTTGCAAAGTGGTTTGTCAGAGGAAAGAATCAATAGCTTCGACAGTCCCGTTTAACCCACCTTATTTTGTATGTACATTGACTTACTCTAATTTTTTTGGATTTTTGGTAATGGGTTTGTCCTTTCTTATTTAAACTCACAATGGGATTCTAGCGTGAGAAAACGTCCATAGAATGATCTACTGATGGTCCGTGACGGGAAAATTTCATCGTCCTCCGGATTTTTCACTAGTCTTAAAGCCAAGAATTAAAGAGATCATTGTCGATTGAAGTTTAGGTGTAAAGCCTCTCATTACTTATGACTTGTGAACTTTTGAACTCCCGACATGGATTAATTGATACGTGTGCTGTGGTTGATTTACTCAACATATATAACTTATTATCATAGTCATCAAAATGGAATCGTGACTCAAAGCAACATTTTATAAGACTTTGCAACTTGATTTTATAGACTTCAAATTTATTTTTATTATTTTTTTTTTGTTTTTTTTTTTAAGTTCTTAAAGCTAGGATATGCGTGCTTAGTTTGGAACACCTACCTAGGCCATCGCTCCCTATAGGATATCACAACCAAGTCCGGTGTTCTTAGTTTGAAAACCCACCCGTTGCTTGCGTAGTGGGAAATCACTTCAACACCTTCTTCCTAATAGGGCTACTAGGATAGTGTCTTAGTTTGAACCTCACCAAGACCTTTTTCCAAGTGAGATATCACGAACACACCATATGTCCCTAGAGCAAAGATGTCTTAGTTTGAACCCCCATCTCGTGTTAGCGGAGTGGGATATCACGACACATCTATTGCTTGCTCCTTATAATCTAATGTATGCTTCTATTGGCATATATCTTACAAATCTTTTGCTTTTTAAGATTCAAGTCACAAATTTGAGCTTTTTCTGAAAACATCGATTGGACTTAGCTGTGTTAAATCGAACACGTGGATTAGGCGGATTAAGCTTTTGGGAGAAAAGATACACAAGTTTATTCATATAAGTTTTTAGACGAATCTTGCTTGACACATAAACTTATATTTAACTCTATCATTTCTCGTTCTTCACTTAAGAATTCAAAGCAATAGAATTCGTGAAAGCTTTGGCCTAAAAGAACTAGCTAGGGCTCAACACGCCCGATCGAGTCAAAAATTTATTCTTACTCTACCCAAAAAGACAAAAACACTTATTCTATTTTTGAAAATTTTTAATTTTTTTTTTTGGTATTTTTGCAAAAATTTGGTGGTAAAACGGGATTGCGTGATAACAACGACTGCAGGCAAAAATCAAATCGAAGATTCCCCCCCATACTAGAACTAAACATCGTCCTCGATGTTTCAAAGGGGTACCTACGTAAATCTAAGGCCGTTTATGAAGTGTGCCAAAAGATAAAACGTTAGTCGATTAGATTTGGATACTGATTTCCCAAAATGAAGCTGAGGATGTGAAGCTCGAGTTAAAAATGACAGAATCGAGGAGTATTCACAATGGAATACCTGGACATACAAAAGCACATAGACCATGGACAGAACTCGAGTAATGGAACATATAAACGTCTCACACTAAAACCTTATTCATTCAAACTTCGGATATGCATGGGGTGCTCCACGAACGCTTGTTTAGGGTCCCCGCGCTTGACCGTCCCCCGAATGTATTGTCCATGTGGGAACGGTTTGGAGATCGGGTCAACCTCTCGGTGGTATGTACCCCTTCCAAAGTAATGTTGTACGATGACCATTCACTTTAAAGTTGGGCCCCGGCAGTTTTGAGATAGTCGACGGTGCCATTAGGAAAAACGTGGGACAAGGTGAATGGTCCAGACAACAGGGATTTCATTTGCCGAGAAAATCTCTCAGTCTAGTATTTGAAGAGGAGGACCGATCACCAACGTTGAAAACGCGGTTTGTGATCTTAGCATGTGTATTCTTTGGTTTCCTCTTTATAGATCAGAGAGTTCTGTAGGTCTGATACGAAGTTCATTTAGTCATTCAGTTGAACTTTTCCTGTGATCACGCAGTTTTGAATATCAAAATTGGTATGCTTGATGAGCCCAGTAGCTTTGTGCTCTAGCCTTCGATCGGTAGATGACATGCCATTCCGTACACAAGTTTATATGAGTTACACCCGATGGGTGTTTTGTACGCTGTGCGGGAAGGCCATAATCGCATCATCAAGTTATCGAAGAGGAGGACGATTTTCTCCTCGGTTCTTTCAGAATACGTATTAAACCACCGATTTGGACACTATCTCGCCCACTGTTTTGTGGGTGATATGCTGTGGAGAGACGGTGAGGGACTCGTACTTAAGATGACCTTTTGTAAATTGGTCATTGCCAAAAAGTGAGTCCGCGTCACTTATGGATAGCTCGCGGGTGCACCAAATCGAGTGAAGAGAGTTTTCAAAAATTTACAGACAACTCGGGCCGTCATTGGTGGGAGAGCGCTTTTGCTTCGGACCCATTTTGAAAATAGTCAAACAGCCACGACTAGTATGTATTTGTTCCCTCTTGAAGACGGGAACGGCCCATAAAATCCATGCCCAGTAGTCCAAGATTTCGCAAACTTGGATGGAGTTTCTGTGGCATCTCATCACCGTTGGTAATTTTTCTTGACGTTGACAAATGTCACAACGGGTGACAAAGTCATGGGCATCCTTGTAGATGGTGGGCCAATAGAATCCTGAATCGAAGATTTTTCTTGCTGTGTAATTGGCACCATAGTGTCCCCCAGTGGGTCCACTGTGACAAGCTTTGAGAAGTTAAAGCTCTTGCCAGAAACACAACGTCATATCACCTGATCAGCACATATCTTAATCAGGAAAAGGATCATCCAGACATAGTGTTTGACTACTTGAAGAAATGTATTTTTTTGTTGGGTAGGTCATTCCCTGATCCACGAATTTCCACGCAATGGTATTTGCAAAGTCTGCAAACCATGGGGTACTTTGATCTTGAAGAGCAATCGAACCAAGAGTTTCGAGAGGAAATGCTTCATTGATTTCTTTGTTCTCGAGTTTGTCTTGATGCGGATTTTCAAGTCTGGACAGATGATCGGCGGCGAGATTCTCAGCTCCTTTTTTGTCTCGAATTTCAATGTCAAATTCTTGGAGCAATTTATGTTCAACCGCATGTGTCTTGCCTTAGCATCCTTCTTGGCAAAAAGATACTTGATGGCAGAATGGTCAGTATACACTATGCTTTTGGACATGACAAGATATGAACGAAACTTCTCAAAGGCATACACCACAGCAAGTAATTCTTTTTCCGTAGTAGTGTAGTGAGTTTGAGCCTCGTTCATAGTTTTGCTAGCATAGTGTATAGGTTGGAAATGCTTGTTTTTTCTTTGCCCGAGGACTGCCCCAATTGCGAAGTCGCTAGCATCGCACATCAGTTCAAAAGGCAAGTCCCAGTCGGGAGCAATTAAGATCGGAGCCTCAGTCAATCTTCTTTTGAGTGTGTTAAAGGAATCGACACACTCTTCAGAAAAGACAAACGGAGTCTCTTTTTCAAGCAAATGAGTCATAGGACGGGCAATTTTCGAGAAGTCCTGAATGAATCGCCGGTAAAAACCGGCGTGCCCAAGGAAACTACGGACACCTTTGACAGAAGTCGGATGAGGGAGTTTAGCTATTACTTCGACTTTAGCTCTATCAACCTCAAGTCCAGACTTAGAAATTTTATGTCCGAGAACAATGCCTTCCTTTACCATGAAATGGCTCTTTTCCCAGTTTAAAGATAAATTGGTGTCTTCACACCGCTTCAACATCTTTTCCAAATGGGTTAGGCACGTAGAAAAAGAGTCTCCAAAGACCGAAAAGTCATCCATGAATACTTCCATCGTTTTCTCAATCATATCGTGGAAGATTGCCATCATACATCTTTGGAATGTGCCCGGAGCATTGCATAGCCCAAAAGGCATGCGACGATAGGCAAAAGTTCCGTATGGGCACGTGAATGTTGTCTTTTCTTGATCTTTTGGATCAATTGGGATCTGAAAGTAACCCGAGAAGCCATCGAGGAAACAGTAGTATTCGTTTCCTGCTAGTCTTTCGAGCATTTGGTCCATGAATGGTAATGGGAAGTGGTCTTTCCGGGTGGCTTCATTAAGTTTTCTGTAATCAATACATACTCGCCATCCCGTGACCAATCGAGTAGGAATCAGCTCATTTTCTTCATTTGTGATGACGGTCATACCTCCTTTTTTAGGTACACAGTGTACCGGGCTCACCCAAGGGCTGTCAGAGATGGGGTAAATCAATCCAGCGTCAAGGAGTTTTTCAACCTCCTTTTTGATAACATCGTGGATTTTTGGGTTTACCCTTCTCTGACTTTGCACAGATGGTTCATAGTCCTCTTCCATTAGAATTTTGTGAGTACAAAATTCTGGGCTAACACCCTTTATATCGGAGAGTTTCCAAGCGATGGCTCGCTTGTGGGACTTAAGAACCTTGAGAAGTGCTGCCTTTTCCTCATCTTTTAAGTCTTTAGCAATTATGACAGGCAACTTGTCGTCACCTTCTAAAAATGCGTATTCAAGATGGGGTGGCAGTTCCTTGAGTTCAACCTCGGGAGGTTCATTAACGGAAGATTCAACGGTTTTAGCTTCACAGAGTTTGAGCTCTTTCCTAACTTCAGGCATATATTGTTCATGATTTGGGAGGGGGGTGGTGGTTCACTGTTCAAAATTGCTTCTAGAAGCAGGATGTCCCCCTCAGGATCCTGATAAGTTGGATCAACTTCAGATGAAGTTGGATCATCTTCTAGAGCAAGAAACGAATCTGCTTCTTCAAATAAAAGAAAATCACTGTCCCCGAAAGGAGTGAGATTTGGAGAAGCAGTAGAAACAATAGGCTCAAAATATGGAGTGGGATTGCCACTCGCGATCACGTTTGAAAATCCTAGGACCTCTTGAGAATACTCATCACAAGCCATATCAATGACGTCGATTTTGTTTACCGTCATATGGTTGTAATCAGCTGTGTATCTTGAAGTTTGGTCCAGATTGAATGTGATGGCCTCCTTGCCAACACGAAGGGTAATCTCACCTTCATAAACATCTATCAAAGCATGACTGGTTTTCAAGAAACATCGCCCGAGAATTAAAGGTACTCGGGGGTCTGGTTCAAAATCAACAACTACGAAGTCAGCTGGAAATTGGAATTTTCCCACATTTACAAAGACATCTTCAGCGATACCGATCGGTTTAGTGATCGAACGGTCAGCTAGTTCTAGTGTCATGCAAGTCGGGGTCAATTCAGGAAGAGATAGATTGTTCCATACAGAATAAGGCATGAGATTAATGCTCGCACCAAGATCGGCCAATGCGTTGCATGTAGTAATCCCCGTAAATTCACATGGAATCAGAAATCGGCCAGGGTCTCCAAGTTTCTTTGGTAACTTGTTGAGGATGACCGCTGAACAGTTCTCATTCAAAGGAGTTCTTGCCAATTCGCTCAATTTTTCTTTGTTTCCAATTAAGGTTTTTAAAGTCGAAGCAAATTTAGGCATGAGCATCAAGGCATCGGTAAAGCTAATCTCGAAACTCAAATCTCTAAAGATTTCATAGAATTTCTCGATTTGGTCGTTAGCTTTTTCCTTGCGCCTTTCATCATTTCTTCTTGATGGAAATGGAATTGATGCTTTAGGAACTGGAGTAACAACAGGAGCAACACTGGGCTCAGGGTTTGGATTACGAGACTGAATTTGAACAACAGGAGGTTGGACGTCTTCGGTGCTTCCGTTATTAGTTTTGAAAAACAGGATTTGACTTGTCTATCGGGCTTCCGGTTATGAGCAGGACTGGCATCGTGTACCTTTGTCACCTCGGATGTCATTGATTGACTGATTTCGGTCCTTGAATGTAACACCACTTGGCTCGTAGTGATTATCTTTTAAATCTTCCTTAGGGTGGTAACAGTGTTACCAGGAAGAGTTTAGAACCGGATGTAGAAGATGTATTAGCACAGTAACAATTTTTGAACAGCTTATCATGTCAAATTTGCTCCATATGGATTGCAGGTTTTTGACCTTGGTTTTGCACCATGTTTCTCACACTGCATCTTTGGATTTGTGACAATCTTTCAAAATCTGTTTTGACACACGTTTTGTATCTCTTGTGTCTGAGGGGCAGGTCTTGATGAGCTACTGGTTGATTTAAATACTGGTTGATGATAACCGAGAGGTCGATTATCTTGACCTTGGTTGAAATGTTTCCTCTGTTTTGATTGAAGTTATTTCCTCGATTGAAATTGTTTGATTATTTGCATGAGGGATTCTGAACATATGGAGAAAAACCATGGAGGTCGAATTTGATTTGAGACCATCGGATGAGTCGATTAAACCCGGAATTAGCTTGGTTGAAATTTGCCATTGCAGGCCTGGGACACATACTCTTGGTATTGTCATGGTACATGTGCTATTGGTGGAACTGGACAGTTTTGATAAGATATGTCCTTCCCCCAAAAGTCACACAACTTTGTTCAACCGCTTTTACGGTGGAGGAAGCTGGGTTTGGTTCTTTCTATCGACGATTTATGCTCCGAACACAATGTCTTTGAGTTCAGCAACATCGATTGAGGACTGTTGGGTGGAAGTGCTTGTACTATTTTAGCTACACAGCTTTGTTTACTTGATTGACGTACCTTAGACTTGCCTCTCTGATGATTTTTAACATTCTCGAGGGCATTTTGTCTAAGAAATGTTTACCACCAGCAGCAGAGTTCAATGAATCTTGATCATTTGAGGTTAAAGGGCAATGATAGAATGTATCGAGTTGATGCAATTCTGAAAACCATGGATGAGGGCATCCCCTTTAAAAGACATTGTAACGATCCAAGCTCTCATAAAACGTCTCATCAATTTTTGTGAAATCTCTGTGATTTCATTTCTGAGATTTGTAGTTTTAGAGGGAGGGAAGAATTTGTTAATAATATTTCGAAATCAAGATCATCCCTTATGTTTCAATTCGTCTGAGTGGCGGTTTTTTTCACAGCCAAATTCCGGGCTGCCCTTCGAGAGATACAAAACGCGGAAAAGATAGCTTAACGAAAAAAAAAAACGTATTGGGTACGTTGAAATCTTCACTCGTTAGAAGTGATCTTGTTGAAATAACGGATGTGTGCAATAGTGGGTTTCTTTATCATTGCCAGAAAATTACTTGGTTTGGAACAAGATGCAAAGTCCATGCTTGGATTCAAACGTTATTTGTCGATAATCTCCGGAAATAAACTTCGCATCCTAGTACCAGCGGTGGTGCTTCGAGCATTGACGGCCATTGTAAGATTGTCGCCATCGTAACTATGGGAGATTATCAGGTTCTCAAGATTTAGATTGATTCAAACATAGAAGCGTTGTCGAATTGTGGTTGTCGACGTCTACGGGCTTGTGATTTACGATATGTGGCATGCCACAAAATAGAAGTACAAAAAGAAAATTTACACTAATTTTTTTTTTTTTTTTGGTTTTTTTTTTAAAGATTAATTCACAATGATTTTTAACGGACAATGAGATAAGACAACTTAAACCAAATAATCTGCTTACTTCCGGTAGCTCTCTAAAAAGATTTAAACTCACAGGTGAGCGGCAGGACAGTAGGTGTCAGAATAGGCGAAGCTTATTTCTCCTTTCGGGTATAGTTCTTAGAACAACCTTCCTTATACCCAACTTTATAGTTTGATTTAACTTTCTGAGCGTGGAGCCGTACGTAGTAAGAGTCACAAAGGCAAGTTTTTTAAATCTTTTGGACTGAGTTGGGTAACCAACAAGTTCACCGGAACTTATTATGAATAAATCCTCAGTTGAGAACTATTTATTTTGGAATTATTTTACTACAAAATCTTGTGAAGTTTTATTTTCTTTTTTTCTGACAATGGTTTTATTTTTTTGGTTTTTCTTTGGTTTTTATCTGTAGTATATTATACTAAAAGAAATGTGAAATAATATTTTTTTTGTACCTTTTTTTTTTTTTATAATAAAAGAAAATATTCAACAATTTCAAAAACAGATGGTCAAACGTTTAAAGATAAAGACGGTTTTGCAAAGTACTCCCCTCTGGCAAGCGGCGCAAAAATGATTGGCCGGATTCTCACCGTAAATATATATTAATATATAGTAAAAAATATAAAAATATATAAAGAAGTGTATAAACAGCATCAATGTTTAACGAGAGTAGTATAGAGCTTTCCCGGGTCGTTTATCCCCAACGAGGCTTGGAATGGTAAAATCGATACGATTAGAATATTGAGTTTGAAGGAAGGAATTGGTTTGGGAAGTTGAAAAGTCAAATTAGATAAATAACGGGACTAATAACGGTTTAAGATAAACTAGAAATTACGAAATTCAAACTAGAAAAACGAGAGCCCGAATCCAGAAAACCATAAGAGATCACCGGGAAAACCTATAAACGTTAAAAAGAATACCCTACGGAGAATTTTTGTTCTAAACTACTCTAGGATTCAAATAATGAAGAATGAAAAAAGACTAGACCGATAACGGAGTTCGTTTGACCCAAAAAAACAGAGGTCAAAACAAATTCAGTCTACCCGGAACTCGTTCTTTAAGATGAAAGTTGTAAAAATGACCCTACGAAAATTTTATATTTTTTCCTACAAACTAGATGACAAAAGAAATTTTTATAAAAAAAAAGCAAAATTATTTTTTTGATAATTTTTGTATTTTTTATGAATTAAATAAACTTTTAACCAAATTAAATTATAAAAAATATCAAAGACTCGGATTACTAAAAATATGAAAATTTACAAATAATACTTTACACTATAAGATTCCTACGACAACAATAAGAACACAAATAAGCCTTTAAAGAAATAAGCCCGAAAATAGTGTACAGTTTATAAGCTTATTGAGACAAAGCCCTTTAAATACCACTGCCCTTGAGTACTTATAAACGAAAAATGATCCCTATAAAAAGGGTAAAGCCAAGTGGTTAGAGTGTGTGAAGTGAACAAGGGATGTAACCGGCTTTGGTCTTCGGGTTCGAGTCTTGCTCACCCGGACCATGTGTCTTCCCTTCTTTCTATATTTTTTGTGAAAATATCTCAAGAAGCAAAGTGTTATGCTCGTGGGGATACTTCTTAACAAACTTTAGTAACTCAAGAAGCTAATGTGCTTGAAAAATGCCAATGAAAAAGCAGATTAATAATCTAAGCTTGAACTTGACAGAAATGGCTGATATGGGCTTAAAGGCAAAATTGCTAAGTCTTTTTTGGACCTTGAGGTCGAATTTAAGTCTAAGACATAAACTAACCATAAGCTAATGGGGTCCTATATCTAATCTTTAAAATAAGCTTTAAAAAGGGACAGGTAAACTACAACTAAATAAGTGGGAAGCTTATTATGACAAGAAAGCTTAAATAAAGCTTAAAGAGGCTAAAATGTTTAAATCTAGGACAAATAAGCTAGAAAAGGGAAATAAGCAAACTAAACTATTAACTTAACCTGAAAAGCTTCTAGGAAACAGTTTTTTTGAGCTTATGAAATAAGCTCAATAAGCCAAAGTGAGGCTTAAACCCACAACAATACTAACTTGAAGGTTAGTAGCTGTTGGATTGTAAAATATGGGCTTAATAGTCAATAAAGCCAAGGGAAGAGGGAGATAAGCTCAACCACAGCTTATCAACTTACAAATTAAGCTGAAAGGGACTAAATTGAGCTTAATAAAATAAGCTCAATAAAGCACCAAGAAGAGAATAAATAAGCAGTCTCTCAGCGTTTAAGGGCGCTCAAAAAACAGCCAAAGGGCATTTTTGGGCTTGATAATAAGCTAACTAACAAGCTTTCTTAAGGCCTGATGAAACTTTGAGGGCTTCTTTAAGAGCTTATAGACTCTTTAAAGATAAGCCAAACTTGGGCTAAGTGTGGCTTAATGGCTTGTGAACACATGGCTCATATAGTCTCCTCCACCCCCATTTCTGTGCTCCAGGGAGCTTTAAGGCAAATCTCAAGGTTATTTGACAGCTTATTTTAAGCTGTCACAATAATGCTCTAAAAAACACAAAGATGCTAAATCAGATTGAGTGACATAGTCATTAAGGGGCTTGATGCACCAATTATTCAGCTTTTATAAAAGATCATTGCTACTTGCTTATTTTTTCTGGTGAAAAAGGTAGGTTATGGTCTTAAGCTTAACTGTAAATTATACACAAAGAGTTATGGGGTGATTTGCTCACAAAGTCCCAAAGGGAAAGGTCTTGACAGCCCTTTTTTAACACACAAACTCAAAAACTTTTTGATGCACAAACTAAAAAAATACAAGTGTTAACAAATACAGCACTTGTTTGTTTCTCTAAATCAACAGTCTAGCACAATGAGCTTTAAAAGCTGAGTTAAAATTCAATTATTCACATAAATAATCTTTTAAGAATAACTTCAAAATAGCTTTAAAATTGAGTTTTACAAACTAAATAACCGTAACCCAACTAGGCAAAAAACTCATATTTGACCCATTTTTAGGCTTATGCCAAACACCCCTTTATGTAAACTGTCCCAACTAAAACAAGCTTAAAAACTGTTTTAAAAATTAAACAAGCTAAAACTTTTTATCTACTCATACTAATTTTTCAAACTTTTATAGCCTAACTGTTTAAGAAAACCTATAGCTTTATTAAAGAGAATTAAGTCACTATTCTTCTCTTAGCTTATATACTACTTGGCTGTTTTAAGTTTATAAACTAAGATTTGCCACACATCTCTTTCCTAAAAACTTAAAAAACACATAATAACATGTCTAACCATATGAGTTTGCAAGATTGAACAGGAGTTAAAAATAAATAAGCTATGCTTAGCTATAAAATTTTAGCGTTGATAATATATAAGTTTTAGATATAAGCAGTACCAATTGGTTTTTGTTGTCTCAGATGTCCAATTAAGGCCTCTCTTTCTGAGTGAGTGGTCCTAGAAACCTGTCCTATGGCTCCAAATGCTCTACCTGAGACAAAAGCTAATAAGCTAAAATTAGCTTATTTCTTCAGTCGATTCCAGAATCAAATCAAATGAGCATTTATGAACTAAATCACATGAGAACAGTATTTGAGAGCTTTTAATAGGTATTAAACTGAATTGAGATTATTAACAAGAATAAGTAAAATTAGCTTATTGAGAGCTTTATGATAGTAAATACGGCTTAAATTTTTCTATTATAACTGATCAAATTACATGTGCTCCAAAAAAAAAAAAAAGGAATTAACTTAAAAGTCTTTTGATTAC
Source organism: Tanacetum coccineum (assembly GCA_026074375.1). Classification (NCBI taxonomy): domain Eukaryota; kingdom Viridiplantae; phylum Streptophyta; class Magnoliopsida; order Asterales; family Asteraceae; genus Tanacetum; species Tanacetum coccineum. The sequence goes on from BQNB010033591.1 coordinate 13,974, forward strand.
TTTAACAAATATAATATGCTATAACTACCTTAAAAAATGATATTTAAATCTTGATTTGTTGCCACAATGGGCTTACAAGGCTTTTATAGCCAAAAATCTACAACTAGGTCTTCTTTTTTCTCATTTCTTATTGGTGGTGATTGTTTGTAGACCACAATCAGAGATGTGTTTGTTTTGTAGAGAGTGTTACTAGCTTCTATTCTTAGGCCTTTAATTCTTACAAAGTCAATCTAGTCGTCGAAATAGGTATTGTGGGTTGGGTATTGCCCAAGTTGGCACCTTTGTAGCTGGGAAAGGTAGTGGGGGAGGGGGAAGGTGAGTATCCATGGTGGTGGTGAAGGTCTATGGGGTAAAAACGGGTTAAACAACCCGTGAGTTGTTTGGGAGGGAAAAACGAGCGGGAAATGCTGTTGGGAGTATAACAGGGCGAAGTTTTTGGGGAATGGGCAAATATGGTCCCTCAGAGTTATATGTTTCATTACACAATTGGTCCTTGTGGTTAAATAACTTTTGGGGACTTGGCAAAAACATATGTCCTCCAGAGTTCTATAAATCTTTTCACATTAGTTTGGTGTGTACAATTTAGGGGGGTTGGCAGGTTTTTGCCCCAACCCACGTGATCACTTTGTGCAAATTGCAAAATATCCTTGTCTTCATTTTTCTCTTTTTCTTCTTTTTTATATAAGTTAGGGATTGACAATTTCATCAAGTCCCTTAAAAACTTATATTTCTTTGACTTTGGCCTCGGGTTGACTTGGGTTGACTTTTGACTTTGACAGTTGACTTTTCTATTGGACTTTTTGACTTGATTGACTTTCCCGGCTTCGTTTGGCTTTGTCTTTCACAGTATTTTCATTCGAGTCCGGTTTTGTTGTTTTGCTTTGTTTTTTCGTCCTTTTCTTGGTTATCCGTTCCTGCACAATACAATTAGCAAAACAAGCATATATTTGGCATTTTAAGTCTGTTTTTGGTTATTTTAGCTCGTTTTTAAAGGTAAAAGGTATGTGTATTTAAGCACATACCAAAAGGATATGTAATTATTTGTGATCATATTATTCTAGTAATGTAAGTCGCTATATAAAGAGCTATCCTGGTTAATCTAGTCTACTTGGTCCGCACAACTAGATCTAGTTGATTGCTAGGTCGCATTCAATAAGACCATAACGAGTTATATATGAATAACATTAAATAACGATAATTAGCATTGAAATAAACAAATAAAACATTAAATCTTCATAAACATGGCTAATACCTAAAGGTATTATCCAATAACTATTATATCGAATACAAAACATTAAAAACGAAATCAACCAATGGTAACCTAACCCGGGTTAAACGAATGATACCTAAAACTTGAAAGATTTATTAGGAGTATTGATGATTACAAGGTGTTTCCTATGGAATCATGCACGTTTGCGAGGGACTTCTTGCTCTTCTTGCCTTCTGAAAATTGACTTCTGTGGTTAAGGTTTCGAAAATATGTTTAAGCACAACCTAAACTCGTATTTAGGGTTTTGTATTTATAGTGTCTAGAAATTCATTGATACGCCGTATTCGTTGATGTCAATATGGGGTATTGGGGGTTTCTTGGAGCAGGGACCACGTTCAATATCTTTTAGAATCTTTAAATACTAGATCTTGGATACCGCCTATAGAGTCTTCTGGATAGGACGTATTGCTCTTTACTTCTTTTTGGTTTCTAGTGAAGTGTAGGCACAGATACGCCGTAGCTTCCTTGATGGATACGGCATATAGGTTGTCAGAATAGTATCTTGAGATTTCTTCGTTTAAGCTCCAAAATGCGTGCCTTTTAGCATAACTTCACTAATTACTCCATAATTATATGCAAATTTAAAAATATAAACTATTAAGTACCACTTCGTTGCAATAATTCATACAAAATGCGTTAAGAAAACATGGGATAAAGGAATGCTATAAAAGTGACGTTATTTGATGTCATCACTCACCTTTCCTTAGAGTGCGTCAAAATGATCCGTAACAAAAATATTAGTACAAACATCCGACGTCCTTATACGAGGGTGTGATATACAATAAAATGTATATTATGCAAAAATAATCTTTTTCTTTTTTTTTTTTTATTTCTATTCTTTTTTTTTTTTTTTAACCCATGACACACACCAATCTAGAGGAATAATGCCCCTATATATAATAAAAAGTAGGACTTCTGATATGTAGTTATAAAAAACTAATACAACTTAGTAAATGGTAATTTGCTAAATTAATAAAAATGCCTTAATAAACTATAATAAAGTCATATTCAAGAAAAGAAACTAGAAGGAAAATAATGTTTCTTTTAGTAAATCTAAGTAGAAACAATAAAAGTCCTAAAATTTCTAAAAAATAGAAGTCTATAATAAGGAAAAGTCCATTAAAGTTGCAATTCCAACACAACATATCAGGGGAAGTTTTGATGGGCCTAGTGCCATCTAGCATTTAAGGATGTGGTTGAGGAATTGAAAGCATCTCGTCAACGATCTCATGAGTGAGGATTAGGTGCGTTGGTCAATTACTCCCCCCCTCACTAATGCTCGTTGGTATATAGGTGGTGTGTGGTGGACCATTGATCCAAAGGGATTGATCAAGGTCATTAAAAATTTGGTTTTGAGGGAAGTACGATGGAGGTGGTTCTGTGTCCATTTGATCCAGCACGAAGCTTAGACGTGGTGGTTGTAGAGAAATACACTCATTAGACTTAAAAGTTGGTGGTGGTGGTGGATGTGATATCCTAGGTGGTAAATCTTATAAATCATCCACAAATGGATGTAGATAAGTAGGTGGAGTGGTGAAAATGAGATCTAGAGGCTCAATGTTGTTGGACAATTATTGTTGTTCTCTAGGTGGTTGAGATGGAGCTTGTGGTGGTGTGGTAGCTAGTGGTGGTGGTGTGTGGTGTAACTTTTGGTAGTGGTGAGAGTGGTGCTTGTGTTCACTCTTATGGTGGAGAGGTAGTAGTAGCAAGATTTAATGTCACATTGACATTTTATGGTGCAAAGTTAGTGGTAGTTCTTGTGGGTGATGATTCACTAGCTGAATCAAGGTTGATATAGTTGTATGGACGAACACTTATATGAATGGTTACTTCATGATCATGAATATTAAGCAATTAGATCTTGATTGATGGACTAGTGTGTAAAAATCAAGGTGTGGTTAGTGTGTGTGTGTTTATAGAGAGAGAAAATAACTAACTTATCTTTTGATTAATTGATATTGATACAACTAACTATGGCATAAATAAATTCCCTATTTAGAGCCATCTTGGTTACTAAAATTTCCTAACTTAACACAATAGTCTCTCCACTTTCACAATAGTGCTAAGTAGATTATTTCTTTATTTCTAACATTCTCCCCATAAATAATCTACTTTGGAACTATTCTTATTATATTTTTGATGACTATTTCTTCCTTATGCTTGAACACTTTATTCTGAAGTAGGCCATCATTTTCTTTTCCTTTGAAGCTCGAAAACGCTGAGAATTCTTTATTAAGCTGATGGACGACTTTATAGCATATTTTCCAATTTATATTCTTCTCCTATATGATAAGATAGATTTTGATTCATTGAAGGTAGCAACTCTAATTCGAAACTCTAAATCATCATTTCAAATAGCTCAACTTGATCTTTTTTTGCAACTTGATTCTTTAAATGCTTGTATGAAATCTTTATCTTTGAACTTGATATTGAATGTAGATTTCAATCACATAATGTTGCTGACGAAGTATTGAACATGATGATATGGATTGAGTAATCTTTGTAGATGATGAATACTTGTCTTTTTCTTGAATCTTCATATTCTTTAGCTCCCCCTCAATCAATATCTTATCTCTTGAAGTATAAAACTTTGATTGTTTGAAGACAATGTTGATATTCCTGGAAAGTTATTCCATGCAAATGCTTCGAACGGCTATCTTGATAGATCTTTGAAGTTTATGATAACACTTAAACACCTTATTCAAACACTTGATGAGTAACCTCAATCATGAATATAATTTATCTTCTTAATCATAACATTTCTTTTTATTCACATGATTTCTTCGAATCTTCAATATTTTTTTTTTTTTATACCTATTATCTTGTTTTGTCCCATATTTCTTGACCTATATTTCTCCCTTGACATTGTACTTGGAATATATATCTTAAGCTTCCAAGGATTCTTTATCTTCTCCCCTTCTCAATATAAGGGAAAATACTAAGCTTATTTCTTCTCCCCAAGTAACAACATAGACTGTTTTCTCCCCTCAAATTTTTTGGCAAAATACTAAGCTTTATCTCTTCTCCCCCTTCATGATGATTATGATCCTCATGTACTCAGGATCATATAAGCTCCACATTAAGCTTTTCTGGTGTGAATTATTTATTCTTTGAAGTTCATGAAATTGAAATCGAAATCATTTCTTTTCTCTCTAAGAAGCAAACATTCTCCTCTTTATAAACAAACATACTCCCCCAAAATAACCCATAAGCTCTCTCAAACTGACAAACTTGATTTCTATCATTCCCATGAAGGTTGAAAGACAACTTTTGATGTTTTAAGATTCATTGAAGATGTCATGCTTGTTGTTGGGATTTATTGATTTGATGATACAAAAGAATGAAACAAGAATGATACAAACGGATTACAAAAGGGTCTAATTCGACAATATGGAATTCTATAGTGATGCGGAGGAATCTAGAAAGACGTGCTTAAAAGATAAAGATCAAGATTAGGAAAGGATTTAGTTTCCTAATTCCAATTAGATTCTGTGTAAGTCTAGATGGACTCTTTTTAGAATAAGATCCCTACAAATTGTTTATGTTTGTTTTTATGGTGTATTATATCATGTTTTAGAGAATACACACAACGTTTCCACTCTTGAGATCGTTTCTTTTAGCCCTAAGATTAAAGTATGAATTTGATAATTGTTTTAGTTAGGTGTCACGTTCTATTCTGTATCAAATAGGAATTGGGGTATTGTATGAATGTAAAACACTTGTAACTTCATACATTGTTCTTTGTTTAATTTTGTTGTGCATCTAACATTACTTGGGTATTATAGATAACTTGATGAGTTTTTATTTCATGACGTTGGTTAAACGATCTCAAGTGGTTGAGATCGTTGGTGTTTCCAAAAACATGATTCAAAACACCTTTAAATCCATCACATAAACAATGTCTATGGATCTCTTTATATATATAGTCCATCTAGACTTACAAAGAAAATCTAATTGTATTTGGAAACTAAATCTTTCCTAATCTTGATCTTTATCTTTTTAAGCAAGTCTTCTAGAATCATCCATCTTTTAGAATTCCATATTGTCGAATTAGACCCTTTTGTAATCCGTTTGTATCATTTTGTTTATTCTTTGTCATACAACAAATCAATAAATCCCCAACCAATCTAATACCCCCCCCACCCCTACTTTGATGATCGACCAAAACACAAACAGGTAAACTGAATTTTAGATGATCCAACTTAACCACACACACCCCCCACATACGCCACCCCACTCCAGACCCCTTCACCATGACCCACACACCCACCCTCCCCACACCCCACCACCAACCCCACACTTCAGCTTTTAAACACTTTGAACATCTTCAAATCTGATCTTATGAAGTGAAACAGATTTTAATCTTCCCTTAACTTAAGATTTCCTTTGAACATGTTGATACTTCTTTAATACAATGAAGCCTTCAACATCTTGTTCCATGCCACTGCCACCACACTTAATAAGTTGCAAATCATATCATATCATCTCTGTAACATACCATCAAAGGCCAAACAGGAATAGATGTATATACCTTTATACCCAGTTCCCTAGCTCTAGCAACCATAACTATAATTTTCAAGCTCTCCAACTCAATGTATCTTTAACATTTACCATCATCAGTTGTTATCAATAAAAATCCACAAAATTCCTTCATATACTGGCAGTACTAAACATATCTTTCAATACCAATCCCATTTCATTACCAGCTTTACGTCTTCATTAGTGTCATAGTTGTATATAGATTATTTATTAGGATTAATGCAAGTACATTTGGACATAAAACTAACCAACTAACAAACCTCAATACCTCTTCTCAAACCTAAAACCTACAATATTATCTTTTTTCTTCAAAACACTTCCCCCCACCTCCCAATCCTCCTCCCAAAACCATTCAAAATCATACACCCAATCTATCTCCTAAACAACCTTTTAATTCATTATACTATCTCATACCAACCCTAATCTAACCACCCCCCCACCCCATCACCTTATTACAAAAACCACCCTCTACCCCCCCCTCCCACAACTAACACACAACCATCTACACCTACTCCCCACCAAACAACCCCCCAAACCACACACCCCCCCTAATTCTCTCACTCAACTTCCTCCCCCCTACACACCCAACAAACCACAATTTAATTCACATAAACCCCTAATCCTACTAACAATCAAAAACAACACTCTACTACCATCAAACCACAAACTCATCTTAAACCCTTCCCTACCCCCCCAAATTCCAATTTCATAACCATACAACCAATCTATCACAAACCTAATATCCCACTCCCCACCCTCCACATACACCAACTATCCCACCCCACTCCAATACCATATCATCCCCATACCTAACCACCCCCCCCCCCCCCCCCTCCCCCCCCCCCCCCCCAAACTATCATACTCATCTCACCCTCAAATCAACCTCACTCTTCATAACGCGCTCCATTCATACCACACCTGTGCTAATAACCACAAGACCTATCTTGATGAATACACTGTCATCTCCATCCCATCCAATAAACTCCCTCCCCAACCATCCCCTCCCTACTACACCTCCAACTACACAGTGACTCATTCCTAATAGACTCAACCTCCCACCTCATACACACACACACTACTTCTCCCTCCCCCACTAAAATTCTACTATTGCCACCATAATAAGCTCCACGTGTCCTTGACAGTATCATGACACTCACTCATACTGTCTGGCACCACATACAACTCGAATCTAGCCTAGTCAACTAACTAACAGTCTCAATCTCATGCAATATCATCTCTCTGCATTCCCCCTAGTCATCAAACACTCGTCAACCTATCTCGACCAATAATAAGATGTGTGTATCTACAACTCTGTGTCTCAACTATCTCTGCAACTAAACTATCTCACTGACACCTAATCACCTCACCCCCCCTAATGTAGTATATCATGCACATTAATGTCTGTCTCTTAATCCATAAAAATATAGATAGTGTCCATCAACTACTCAAAAAAACCTCACTGTGCCATACCCGTGTGCTATGTCCTCACAAACCCATCCGGTCCTGTACAAATCACGTCATATCATCCTAGTTCTATATGTCCCACCACTCCCCATCTATATATACTTACCTCGTAACCCTACTGAGTCATTCGTGTGTTTCCTGTCAACCTGTCAAATTGTTGTGAATACACATTCATCTTTCTGTCTCACTACTCCCACTCCTCCTCACCCTGTCATCTAATACCATGTTCAAGAACTCCGCAATACACTCTACTCCACCCTCTCTCCTAATCTGCTCCTCAATTACCTATTGTAACTCACTCATCTACCTTGATCACAAGTGTACGTCAGACAATCATATGCATAACACGTCACACATACATACCATCTCACAAACTCTCACAACTCCACTACTACTCCTCCTATATATAATGTGACTCTACTCCACTTCTGATTAAAAACCTACCCACCTCCGTCCCCCAGCTATACAACAATCACTCTCTCCTCTACTCTACCCACACCAACCCACTGACCACCATCACACCTAACCTAAAAAAAGAAACCCAACACATACATCTGTCCCCATATACCAATATACACTACATAGTACCCCCCCAACATACACTAATATCTAACCTACCGTCTCCTCATTAACTGAGACAGTAATAATACACCACATGATCCCTACTCCACAAACTTCACCACCACAAACTCTCACACACACGTCTATTCACACAACTATTCCCAAATGCACAACTCCACTCTGCTACAAACATCCTATAAACACCTATCTCTAATGTGAGTTCCTGTAATGTGTGATCGCTCCACCCAATGTCTAAAATCATAAACCCACCACACCCCTAATCAACCCCACTAGACACCACTCTCTCATCTATCTTTCACATGTACTCACTCCCTCATACACTTTTGTTCAACACCTCATTACTACCTATAACTGTGTACTGTGAAAACTGTCCATCCTACACTCCTCCGCAGTTGTGTATACACAATGTCAATAATCTCAAAACTTCCATCCCCCCTACTCCTCTACAGATCACCTACCTAACTCTCTGATACAATAACTACACTAGAAACTCCAGATAGCCTACGTAACTCACAGAGAAGACCTAGACACTCCTCTCTCCATCACTCCCTATCAATCAGTCCTGTGTGAAATACTCATGACCTAAACAAATAAATAACACTATACATCTATAAGACAAACCACATAAAGATCTCCACAAATACACTGTACACTCATCTATCACCACAACTGCATCAAATAGCAATAGTCAGCTGTCACCGCTATCACCTGTAAGTAAGTCAACGAGTGAGAAGTTACTGTCCTCAGACATCCAGTCCGAGCCATCCTACTACCATACAGACTCGCTGTCTCCCTAACACCACTAAACCACTCACCACAATGCCCATAGTCTACACACACACCTACACAAATAATAGTGTCTAGAGTCACATCTACTAACCTACACAGTTCAGTCTAATTCATACACCACATATAAAAACTAAGATCTACACCCTCGTACATTCTCTCTACTCTCATCACTACCTCACCACATATAGCCTTACTACTTGAAATAATATCTAGAGATAGAACTCCACTACTAAACTTGACATATATATAGATAGAGATGTCTCCTACTCATCACACCTACACACTCTCACCCAGTGTCTACAGACAGTGTCCACAACATCCACCTACACCCACCCACCATACCACCCCTCATCCACCACCCATTACACTCATCTCCCACACACACACCAATACAATACTCCCACTCTAACTCTATACTTCTGACACAACTCAACCATACGTGTCTGCACCTGGTCCGAATACTCAGATACTACTGTGAACATAAACACACCAATCTACAGTCAGTGATATATATGAGACTCCTCTTATGATATATAAAAGTCCGACTCCGCCACAATTGCAACTAGTACACTCTACCTAACACTACACACTCATCTCTATGACGACTAACTAAATGTGCAATGTACTTCAGATCACCTGACCAATGCATACCATCCCACATTCCAACTACTCAAACACCCACCCATCATCTCATCCATGTCCATACCCATAACCTCTCTGCCTCACAGACATATAATCTACTTGTACACACAAAAACTCGTCACACACAAGATCATCAAACCACACAAATACTCTCCTAGACTCTCACAAATACTGACAATGCCTCCTACTAATGTGTGTGTAAGACCAATTCACACACCTACTAATTACATATAGAGATAGATAGATAGTGAGCCATCTCCTCCTCCTATATCCACTGTCACGCACTACCACACCTACTATTCAAACTCCTCTACCGCTATAATATCACCTCTCGTCTGTCATTCTGTACCCATCTGACCATCCCCACAACTCCCCCCCCAAAAAATCTCCCACCCATTAAACAAATCCCCCCACTCAACTCCCCAACATATCCTAATCTTACAATCAAATTCCACAACAATAACTTATACTCCCACCACCCAAAAGACTGTATACCCCCATCCCACATCCCAATTGCTCACCGTCATCGTCAATATAACATTATACACTGTCACACGTCCACCGCCAAGAGACTGACTCCTCAGACCTCCCTACATACATCAATGATATCAATGACTCATACCAACACAACGAATAATCTTGTACTCCTCACCTGAGAATATGTTCAACTGTCGACATCCGGTGAATATTACTCATATGAGTATAGACCAGCACTCTATGTAGACCCTAGTGATACCGCACTCAAACCACGTCATACACTCACACAAGCATATACTAGCCTAAGAAGACACTCAGCACGAACACCATCTTGATATATCCCACCTTGCATACAATAACACCATACCTCTCCCCCAATGTCCACGTTACACAAAAAAACTGACAAACACTCATATTAATAACTCATAAACTCCATAATACTATGTGAAATATACACTAAAATCGTGATAGTAAGTACAAAACCTCATATTCTCCACTGACGTAGTACCAAAAATACACAAACACCAGATAAAATTAATAAAAAAACACATCTCCCTATGATGTCAATGTCTCCCCATAACCATCTCCAATAACATATAAATCACCACACTCCTAATTGAATATGTGAATTCATCACGCCCTCCAACTAATACTCTACAAAGAATCAAATAATACTCGCAACTCGAGTGCCACACATAACACTCTAGCTGTGTGTACACGCAATCACAGTCGAGCGCCACATTTCGCTAGTCACCTCATATCTTAATGAGATCCTTCACCACCAAATCCACTACCGACGTCTCTCCGTATCAAGTGTATCAACCTAGTAACACACAACACAACCAACACTACCTAGACGTGTAATCACAAAAAGTAAATGCACACAAAACGCGCCATCGCCAGAAATGTCCTCACTAAATACTCTCCTAACTATCTTTGACACACCCTCTATACTGTATAAATTCTAATTATGTAATACTATTTATAATACCAAGTTAATTAACCCAACACTTGCAAGCTCTCTTCTTCAGCGATTTCGTGCTCCAATAACTTCTAGAGATCGATCTATACATCAGATCCCTGCTGTAAGATATAGATAGCATAGAGAGAAGAGAGAGATATAGATTAATAGTCTCGCAACCTTTATCACACAATGTCTAGATACTTGATGTCATGAGATCCTGTCTATAGTAAATCAGATTGATACTTTAGTAACTAACAGTAGACACTCTCGGCTGTCTTGTACGCCATTTTAACCAGTCTTGTGTCCGTATTTGTCATTGTGTATATATACTTCTCAGAATAGACGCATCTAGAATTTACTTTCTTATGTGTGCTTTTTTGGATATCGTTAAACTTCCTTGATTTGTCTTGTAGCTTGCTCTCAAATAGAGTCTTATTTTTGTAATATATACTACACCTAGACATATGATCTAATCGACGTAAGAATCCATTGTGAAGTGCACATCACTCAGTACTTTCAAGACTCGAGTCTCAAACTGTCTCTCATATTCTAGTCTGTTTTGTCTTTTTGAAGCGCTCTCGACGTAGTCTCCTGGTTGTTTTCTCTAGCAATTACTCTCAGCATATGAGATCTCAACATTCATGACGTGCAGTGTAGGAAGAAATTGTTGTGATCTGTTTGAGTCACTTGATGTAGTGATAATCTGCTGTAACTGTTAGTGTGAGTGTGGACGTGGCGCAGTTCTACTTCTACCAAGATCATCTGCTGTGAGACATATGAGTAGTTGTACTACATGTGAATGCTCTTAAATGAGTGCTCAGATCTACTAGAGAGAGGACATAGTACGTGAGGTATGCTTATACTTACGAGATGCATGTAACAGCTGTGAAAGCTGTGTGATGAAACAGGATCTCCCTCTTCTGATGTGACTTCGCCCACCAAACCCACACCACACCCCTCCACAATAGTTGTGAGTATAGACTCACTAGAAGATGCGTTGTATCTCTATCAGGTAAGTTACAGTAAGTTACTTTTACTTATGAGTGCGCTTAGAATATTCGGGTAGTTACGTTTCGAATGTAGATCTGACTAATAATTACATTGATAAAGTAGTCCCTTATAGTATATGCTACTTGAGGCAGAGTTTTGAGCTAGATATGGCAGAGGAGGTTCAAGATCAATACTCGCAAATCGGATAACTTCGCTTATCAGACATAGTGATGAACAGCTCCACCCACGCATCATAATCCTCTGACCAGAGTTTACTCATGTCTGTTGTTAATTGGAACTAGGACTTGTCTTGGATGAGAGTAGTCGTTCGTGTGTACTTTCTGGATCGATGATAGCCGCAGTGATCTGAGTATACACTGATGAAGTATATGACGTCGTATAATGACAGTTACTTAATCATATCTGCCTATAGTGAGACGTCAGATGTGAGTAGGTGGATCTGGTCATATAGAATAGTTCTATTGAGATAACGTAGGATGTAGCGAACTGTGTCGCCTGCTCCACTTGTGACTTTGTGTATCGCATTGTCGATAAGCAGTATCTATCAGCAGTGTACAACACAGGTTGATATGAGTAGTGAATTTCAGAGTAGTTAGTACTGTCTATGTGTGATCTGAGTATGAAACCGTGGCTATTCGCGAATTAGTACTGTAGCATACTTTAAGTGGAACGCGTGCGAGAGTAACATCCACAGATGTAATACTATGATACGAAAATCGATTCTCATCCGGGTTTCATGAATAGAATTTCTAAGAAAAGCAAAGAATTACAATTTAACCTAAATGTGGAAAAACTATGTCCTTTGAACTAATTTATACGACTTAAATTCCTAATGCTACAAAGAATACTGGTTATTGGTTTATATTCCGTGCTCAATGATCTCTAACTAGATTTAAACATAAATTGGTCTTATAGTAAAAGAAGACTCGTCCGATAAAGAACATCATTGTGTTAATTTCACAAAGGTTCATGTCTGAAGATATAATTTAAGAAGACTCTCCGTTGATTCGGAGACAACTAGTATGTATAGAACTAGTTCGCTGATAGGAAAAAGAGTTCACCAGCGGATCGAAAATGGCCTTGTTGAATACTATCGCTCCTATGATCCAAACCAACAGAGCTTGGTCAAAAATATCTATTAAGATATCTTGGCGGAACCTTTTTAATGAAAGAAAAAAATGAGTGGGGTAAAGTGTATCCTAAAGAAAGTCAAAGACAAGTACGAGTTGGTAAAATAAGAGGAACAATTGTCATTAGTGTTCCTCATAAGTAAATTTATTATGTTTTGAAGAATGAAAGCATTTAATGGAAGACACTGCACCAGTATTGCTTAATGGATAATTATAATAGAGGGTCGGTGGATAAGAGTTTGACAAATTGATGAACCGAAAAAGCGACCCAAATCGAATATACTATATATATTATATTTATATATATATATAAATATATTTTTATATACTATTTATAGTATCTTATCATATATATATGTTAAAGACCACTTTTAATTTTTTTTTTTTTTTATATATTAAAAAAAACATTTTTGATGCTTGAAATATTATTTTTTTGCTAAATATCTGTGTAATTTTCTTTTTCAAATAAATGATGTAATTCGGATTATTCAAGCTAACCCAAAATCTGAACTGAATTAAAATTCAGTTTTTGATTCAATTCGATTAATTTTTTTTAACCGAACTGAACCGAACAAATCCAACAACCGAATCGATCAACAGTCGTATATGAAAATTTTCAACTGACCCTCTAAGTACATCTAAAGCCCAAAAAGCCACAAATCCAAAAAAACAAGTGAAACACGTGTGCGACCCTCCAATTATTAAAATGCAATACATTTTGCATTGTACAGTAGAAGCTACAGTGCTTCTACTGTACAATGGTAAATCATTTTGGGCCTGGGCTCCCACTTTGGGCCGGCCCAATTTTATTTTATTTTATTTTTTTTAATTTTTGGCACAAAATTAAGGGGAAAAAATATTACAAAAGTACCGATTCAACTTTAAATAATCGACATAGTCACAAACGTACAACTTTAGATTGCATTAAACAATGTCATTTAAAAAAAAACCATATAGCAAAAAAAAAACAAAGGTTTAAATACAGTAGAAGCTGCAGTGTTTCTACTGTACAATGGTAAATCATTTTGGGCCTGGGCTCCCACTTTAGGCCGGCCCAATTTTTTTTTTTAATTTTTGGCACAAAATAGGGGGAAAAAATATTACAAAAGTACCGATTCAACTTTAAAATAATCGACATAGTCACAAACGTACAACTTTAGATTGCATTAAACAGTGTCATTTAAAAAAAACCCATATAGCAAAAAAAAAACAAAGGTTTAAACATGAGGCCCAACACATAAGCCCATATAAAAAAAACAAACTATTAAACATGAGACAAAAAAAAATCGCAAAAAAAAAACTAAAATTACCGCCCCGCAACAACGCGCGGGACATAAACTCATATAAGGAAAAAAAAACAAATTATTAAACATCATACCGAAAAATAAACCCGCACTATTAAAAATGAGACCGAAAAAATTAAATAGCACAAAAAATAAAACATTGTAACCAAAGAAAAACATTTAAATGAGGCCCAACACATCAAGGTCATTTAAGAAAGAAAAAACAAATTATTAAACATGACACCAAAAATAACCCGCACAAAACTAAAAAACAAAAAAATTAATTCATAATAGCAAATTGGCCAGACAACAACGCTAACAGCGAACAATTAACGTCCTCCAGAAGTAACCGCGCGGGTAATCTGCTTGTTATTATTATATATATATACAACTATATTAGAGTTAAAACGCGCTGCCGTTTGGCAGCGTCGGCTACATTACCCAGAGCCAATGGGCTCCCATTTTGGGCCTGGCACATTTGGAAATTTTTTTTTATTTTTTTTAGGCAATGTAAAAAAAATCGCTAGACATAAAATAGAAAAAAAAACTACAAAAATATTGACTTATTAAGATTAAAAAATACCCGCGACATGAGGCCCAACACATAAGCCCATATATAAAAAAACAAACTATTAAACATGAGACCGAAAAAATAAACCCGCACAAATAAAAAATAGAAAAGAATAAAAATAAAATTTTAACGCAAAAATTAACCCGCACTATTAAACATGAGACCGAAAAAATAAACCCACACAGAATACAATAAAAAAACGCCATGTTCCCATAAAATTATATTAAAAAAAACCCCTATAGCCAAAAAAAACATTTAAACATGAGCCCCACACATAAGCCCATATAAGAAAAAAAACAAACTATTAAACATGAGGCTGAAAAAATAAAACCACAAAATAATAATAATAATAATAATGCCTCATTGGGCTCCCAATTTGGGTCGGCCCATTTGGTTTTTTTTTTGTAGGCAATGTAAAAAAAACCGCTCAGCATAAAATAGAAAAAAAAAAACTACAAAAATATTGACTTATTCAGATAAAAAAATACATGCGACACGAGGCCCAACACATAAGTCCATATATAAAAAAACAACCTATTAAACACGAGACCGAAAAAATAAACCCGCACAAATAAAAAATAGAAAAGAATAAAAATAAAATTTTAACGCAAAAATTAACCCGCACTATTAAACATGAGACCGAAAAAATAAACCCACACAGAATACAATAAAAAAACGCCATGTTCCCATAAAATTATATTTAAAAAAAACCGTATAGCAAAAAAAAAAACCTTTAAACATGAGCCCCACACATAAGCCCATATAAGAAAAAAAAAACTCACATGTAATTAATATTAATTATATATATATACTATATATAGGTTAAAACGCTGCCTTTTTGGCAGCCCGCTACAGTACCCGGCCCAATGGGCTCCCACAGGATCGGCTCAACATTCTCGGAGGCCTAAAGCGAAGCTTTAAGACGGGGCCTTTTTATCAAAGTTATTTTCCGAAAAATCGATTATACAAAATTTACGTTTCCAAGTTTTTATGTGAAATCTTTTATTAGTTTCTCGAAATCAATATAGTATAATATTTCATTTTCAATTGATAAATCAGCTAATATATATAATATTTTGGTGACATTTTCGATTGTTGATAACTTTTAACTAACTTTAGTTTTAGAGTTCTTCTTTCTGTTGAAGTAATTGTTGCTGAAATTGTTAACATTATTCTATACATCATATAAGTATTACAGTAAGAGTTTATAATTATATTCTGATTAAGTATATCAATCGATGTAGCATTTTTCACATGTATAATTTCTCTAAAAACTCTTAGTTTCAAAAATAAACCTATACCGTTAATACCCAAAGAATTGTTATAATATGGCTTAAAGAACTTTTAAGATCCAAAAAACTACATTTTTAGCTTGTTATTATCCTGTGATATTAATTTTTCAATGCTAAATAGTAGACTAAAGATACATTCATACAATATAAATTGGTCATATTTACTTTCTATTGATGAAATAGCTTGATTTACAATGTGTAAGAAGTAACTGGTTCTAAAAGTCTCTTCGCCGGTTTCTATAGTTTCATTGTCAACATCTTTCTACAAATAGCTCGTTCCTTTCAAATTTTTGTTCCACATTCGTTGTTCTTTAGCAATTTCTTTAGCGGAAAACATGAGGCCGGAAAAAAAAATAAAAACCGCTCAAAATAAAAAAAACAATAAATATAATAATGCCCTCGCGTTATAATAAAACGACGTAGTTTTGTTCCACACGCTACAGTGCTCGGCCCTTTGGGCTCCCAATTTGGGCCAACTCATTTGACTTCTTTTTTTTTTGTAGGCAATGTAAAAAAAACGCTCGGCACAAAATAGAAAAAAAAATTACACAAAATATTGACTTATTAATATAAAAAATGCTCGCGACATGAGGCACCAACAATAAGCCCCTTATATATAAAAAAAAAATTATTAAACATGAGACGAAAAATAAAACCCGCACTAAATAAAAAAATAAAAGAATAAAAAATAAAATTTTAACGCAAAAAATTAACCCGTACTATTAAACATGAAGAACCGAAAAAATAAACCCACACAGAATACAATAATAAAACGCCTACATGTGTTTTTCCACCCTTTCCACATAAAATTATATTAAAAAAAAACCCCTTTCGTCGTTTTGACGTAGTTGCTACAGTAACCGGCCCATTGGGCTCCCACTTTGGGCCGGCCCATTTGACATTTTTTTTTTTTTGTTTTTCTTTTGTTACAGTAACGGCCATTGGGCTCCACTTAGGGCAGGGCCCCTTTAACAATTTTTTTTGGGTTTTTTTTTTTCTATTAACTTGGCAAACTCTAAAAAAAAAATACCGCACAAATAGGAAACAAAATTACCCATATAAAAAAAACTATTAAACATGAGATCGAAAAAATAAACCCGCACAAATTAATATAAAAAAAATTGCTCGGCACAAAATAGGAAAAAATATTACAAAAGTACTGATTTATTCAGATCAAAAATACCGCACAGGACCATGAATGCTTAACACATAAGCCCCTTATAAAAAAACAAACTATTAACCATGAGACCAGAAAAAAAAAACTATTAAACATGAGACCGGAAAAATAAACCCGCACAAAATAAAAAATAAAAAAGTTAACGCCTCGCATCAATTAATGTCACGCATCAACGCGCGAACAATCATGTTTAACACATATTTACCCAAATCTCATAAAATTATATTAAAAAAAAACCAAATAGCAAAAAAAAAACCTTTAAACATGAGGCCCAACAAATAAGCTCATATAAGAAAAAAAAAACAAAGTATTAAACATGAGACCGAAAAAATAAACCAGCAAAAAAAAAATTAACGCTCCGCAGCATCGCGCGGGCAATCACGCTTGTTGTCACTATTAGATATTAGTTAGAATTTTTAAGTTTACTAATATAGCCTTAATGAAGAAAATTGTTATCCACAAAACTATATAAAAACATTAAATAATTATCAAAAGATAAAACTGTCTTTTCTTATTTTTGCAAAAAAAACGAGTAATAAATGTTTTTTTCTTAAAGGATGTGTTTGTTGTCTTGTGAAACAAAGGTAGTATTATATTATTATTAACTCATAGGCTTACTGAAGTTCCGGAAAGCTTCTAAGCCTTAAAAAAATAGTTTTGAATCCACAAATAAGTATCAGTTGCCTAAAAGCGATTTACGAAAGCTACACTAAACTGGGTAAAAACTTAAATAAGGCTGTGGACATAGTAGTGACCCCCAACGATCCTCAATTTTTCTGACACCTCAGCTTTCTTTTTTTCCTACGACATACATACGACCTTTTAAGCACACTAAGACGACTTGCAAAAAAAAAACATACCTCAAAAAAAATTTCTTTTTGATGAATGAAAATAGTGTATTTTTGTTTGTTTGTGGTGTGTTTTTATCGGTCGACCCTACAACCTCCATCCAACTTTGGTCATCGACGACCCTTAGCGACCTTCAACCCCACTGTGGGGCGACCTTCATCCGACCCTGGGCGACCCACATGGCGACCGAGCCATTGTGCCCAACCTGATGAACATGTTATAAACTAGTGCATTCAAATTTAAAAAAAAAATCAAATATGAAACTTAGCTTGTTTTTTATAATGATGATAGTTGTTTACGTGAGTTTTGAATGTTTTATGATCATGAAATGTTTTTAGATTTGAATTGATTATTTGTTGATGTTTCAATGAATTAAAATTTAAGGTTTAAAGTGTTTGGCCTGATTTTTTTAAAGAACAACATATAGTAGGCTTGTAATTTGAGTATGATAAGTAAAGATGAAAATTACATGTTTTTATACTTATTGGGTGTTCAGTTCCAGGCCGAGACCCGGTGGACCCGGGCTGAACCGACTAAAAACCAAAAAATCTCAAACTGAAAAATTGGAATCGAAACTATCGGTCGGAAACCCGGCTCGATTCTTATTTGTTCTGATTCGGTTTTTATATTTCTTTTACTCATCCTTTACTTCAAAGTCTTTTGATAGAATGTTAGCCCAGATGAACAGGGCTGGCCCAATACGTTTATAACAAAGATGAGTGCAGTTGCATGCTATTTCCACTCAAATAAAATTTTCTTTCAAACTTTTGTTTTAGATGCTACAGTGATAAAAACTCACTAGGTAACATCGTTGTTGTTCGGGCAGCCAAGGAAAAGGTAAAGAGAGATCATTGGTTATTCCAGTTAAGCTCGAGTCGAATACTCACTATTCTTAGATAACCTGAACCGGGAAAATTCCTTTACCCGTTTTTTTCTTTACGGCTATAAGATTTTATTTTAAGAAATTTATAAGTGAATTTTAAAGAACAATGTTTGTTCTTATGTACATGCCGAACCCGATAAATCATTTTGAGTTAACGTTTCATATCTATACTTACTATATAAAGCATTTATAATGTGGGACCCATTAAAAATTAAGATAAGGAGATGCAATCTTGACCATCCATCTCATTTTATTTGGGTTGAATCATGTGCAAACTCAGCCATATTGCAAGGTCAATCGGGATCAAAAGAATAGGAACAATACAAGACTGCTGAGCAGAAAGAAACAACACGAGGGGTCCCGTAAGAAATACTTTATTATGAGCCACAAAGAGGCGGTACTTTTGATCCTAAAACACTTGTTAATGTATTGAAAAGGAACATAATATGTAAAGAGACGGATTCTTCCTCCTGTCATTGATTCTTGGAAGAAGATTGTCTGAATTCCAAGATTTATCTAATTCCTTTGATTGGTAAGTAAAAATGTTGGCTCACTCATCAAACCCTTAAGAAGGTTCTGTGTAACGAAGGTTTTGCTAAAATAAAAATTATAGTTCGTTTATGCGGAGAATTATGTTTTTTTTAAACTTTATATATTTTTTTTATTTTTTATTTATTTTTTTAATATTTTTTTTAACCTATATATTTTATAATCATAAGGCAAATTTAAGATTAGTTTTTTACTCATTGTTAGTTTTTATAAAAATCAAAAATTAATTTTAGTTTAATTTTTAGAATTTATTATTATGTTTATTATCATTAATTTTTAGTAATGAGTTATTATATATTTGTTTATTTTTTCTTTTGTTTTTATTAGCTATATGAACTTTCTTATTACTACCTCACCTCCACCCAGCCCACCCAACCCCAAAACCCCAAACCCACACAAAGCCCCACCTGCAAACACCCCCCAACCCTAAGACCTACCATCACCCACAACAACCCACACCTCCTAACACCAAACACTAAACCCCCGGACCCACCCCCCCTACCAAAACCCACACCAACAACAAACACCAAACCCCCACCCACAACCCCCCCGCAATCCACCAACCCCCGCGACCACACAAACCCGAAAACAAACCCATCATCACCCCCAAGACACACCCCCAACCACCCGAACACCAACAGCTTGCAAACCCCCAAAAAACGCACCTCACATTCATACACCCAACTCACTCTCACACCCACCCACCCCAAAACACAAAACCACCACCCCAACCACCCCAATTACACCCCCACACACTCCCACCACCCACCCCCACACCCCCCACAGCACAAAAACAACCAAAACCAACCCGCCAAACCACACAAAACACAACACCCCAACACCCCACCGACCCAACCCACACCCATACCACCCACCACCCAAACAGCACACACGAAACCAAACCCACCAATATAACAATCCAAAACAAAGCCCCCCCTAAAACAAAACGCACAACCAACCAAACAAAAAAAACCGAAGCCCCAACACCACACAACAAAACCCACCTAAAATAGAACAAATACCCAAATACCCCACCACCAAAAACAAACCTTCACCACCATCCCCAAGACTCAACCCAAACCACCCAAAAACGAAAAACACAAAATACAATACAAGACAACCAGACACCGCCCCCACACCAATCACCATAACCCCCACAACCAACCGCCAAACACACCACAAAAACAATACACCCACAGACATCCAATCACGCTTCCCCACCACCACACTAAAAAA
The DNA here is from genome assembly GCA_026074375.1 of Tanacetum coccineum. Taxonomy (NCBI): domain Eukaryota; kingdom Viridiplantae; phylum Streptophyta; class Magnoliopsida; order Asterales; family Asteraceae; genus Tanacetum; species Tanacetum coccineum. The sequence continues at coordinate 34,682 of BQNB010033591.1, forward strand.
GACTACCCACAAAACAACAAAACCATAGAACCACCACACACAAAAAAAAACAAAACAAATAAAAATACAATCAATAAACCACCAACAAGTAAACATTATACACAGAACAGAAATAAGTCAAAACAACTACCATACTGCACAACCATAACAAATTCGTAAATCCAGCAACAAAAGACAAAAAAAATACAAGAAAAAATATTACTCTTAGCCTATACGCTCCCCCTCCCGTCCCAAGCCCACATACGCCGCCCCTGACTGCTAGGGGTCTTGGTTTTCGATGTTTACTCCCGCGTCTCAAGCCTCACCATCAGAGGGATATCATGCTTGGTGGCTGTATGTAGGAATCCCTTTTCAAGTTAGCTCAGGCAAACCGTTTAAAAAGATCTCTACAAAGTGGGATGACCTATTTGGATGTTGAAGACCCATGACGACGATGAGTTTCATTCAAAGAGATATCATTCACACGAAGATATGTTCCAAACATATGAGAAAACTTTAAAATTGTTTTCAAAGGTAAAGTGCTTGGAATCGAGCTAAAGAGCAAAACCAGGTTGGATACCCGAGTTCTCTGAAGACGAAGAGGATGATGATCATATAAAGGAATTCATCAGTAGTGAACAGTCGGATCTTGGTTTACATATTGATGGAGAGGATAATGGTGCTTCTGAGGTGCCTGAAACAATTTTTGAGATTCTGATGGCAGAAAGAGATGCAGTCGGAGGATCCTTTTGGTTTATAACTCATTCTAAAATAAAAACAAAGTTTAAATCGGATTAATTCGAGAGGTCAAAGATGATATCCAAGCCTCAAATATCCCTCCCGGTTTACTCCTAGTATGGAAAAGAAGGGTTCAAAGTCAAAGGATGATCATCCAGAATATAAGTGAAATCTGTTAAATGGTGATAATGATCTGTGCATACAGTTGAACGTGAAGAAACAGGAATAGTGATGTTGCTAAAAACTAATTCTACAGGTTCAAAAGAAATTCAGAAACTAAAATACCAACGTACTGGTGGACTATCTAGTGTCAAGGAGGAAATTGTAAGGTGGGTTATTGAACAAAAAGGGTATAATATGAGATGGGTGTGCGAATGTTATTACCAAAAGAATTGAATCACAAGAGGGTACAAGGGTTGAAAAAGATGAAGATTCTGTCTTGAAAATGTTCAAGCCTCGCCAATAAGGCCTAAAAAAGATTGGGTAAAGGAGTTGTGTAAGAAGAATAAAAGTGAGTTCATGGTTACAAGAAAACTAAGATTATCAATGATTTATTATGTGCAGACTCTGTTGGGGTAATGAAAACTTTGATTACGTTCATAATGACTCTATTGGAAATCTGGAGGGATTCTTTGTTTGGACCCAAATTCGGTTCGTAAGACAGTGTTACTGTGTCGGAATTATTTTGTCATTGTTCGTGGATGTGGGTAAATCGGGGATGGATATCCTTATTGTTGTGTATATGCGCCACAATGATGTTTAGAGATAAATGGCTAATTCTATGGAATTATCTTTCCTCATGTCTCAAACCAATGGGCCGGTGAGGATGTGATGATGGGAGATATTAACGAAGTTAGATACAAAATCGGACAGATTTGATCGAATTTCAATGCTCATGGTGCGGATATATTTACAAAATTTTAATTATTAACGCAGGTCCTTGAAGAGCTTTTCCTCTTGGTGAAGTGCATATAATTGGTACCACAAATCCGCTTCTAAATGAAGCAACGTTGGGATAGGGTTCTCGTTTCGGAAATTTGTTAAACACTGTCAGAATATAAGTGGCTATTAACTCCTGGATAGATTTCTCCTCGGATCATCACCCTATTTTACCTTCGTGAAGCTATCTTTGATTATGGCCCGACTCCGTTTCGTTTTTTCACTTTTGGTATTATGTGGATGGTTTTTGATAAATTTGTTACAATTCTTGGAAAGATGCACCTATGGATGATTCAAATGCTATCGTAACTTGTGTGTAAGTTGAAGTTCCTCCAAGGTGAAAATCCTAGCTGTATGCAGATTACAGAAACATTCCAAAGGTTCTATACAATTTCAAGGAAGATCTGCGATCTTGGATGAATTGAATTGATAAAGTAATGGATCGGACGAGTTGTTTAACAACCGTTTGGAGATTCTTGGTAAATTACAGCAAGTGAATAAGGCCAACTTCGAAGTATCTCAAAAGGCTAAGATCAACAGATAGTAAAGGAGATGAGAATACGAGTTTTTTCATGGCATGGCTTAACAAGACACGTAGCCAATTGAAAATTTAAGGGGGACAATGATAAATGGACCGTGTACATGATAATCCGAAAGGCTGTGAAACAGGAATTCTTAGCACTAATTCGAAACAGGTTTGATAAGCCTCCGGATCAGAATGCTCATATTGATATGCCTTTTCTTGAATACTTTCGACTGATCAGCAAAAGACCTGAGTGTATGGATCTTAAAGAAGAGTCAAAAAGGGCGGTGTGGGATGCGGAACAGACAAATCACCGGTTCCAGATGGTTTCACATTTGTTTTTATCGACACTTTTGGTCGACTATTGAAACGATGTTATTAGAGGCGATTAAGTAGTATTTTTTTCACATGTGGTAAAATCCCGAAGGGATGTAATTCGACTTTATTGCTTTGATCCCAAAGAATCCCGATGCCACATGTATAGATTTTTGCCCTATTATCATGATGGGAGTAAATATAAAGATTAATCGCCAAAATTTTGAACTAATGGTCTTTGTTGGTGTTCTTGGGGATATTGTAAATGAGGTTCATTGGCTTTTCATATCGAGAGACAAAATCCCTTGACGGTCCATTTTATCCTTAATGAGATTATGCAATGTGTCGTAGGCGGAAAAACAATCCCTTATTTTCAAAGTCGACTTGAGAAAGCATACGATTTCGGTTCGATGGGATTTTTTCTTGGATATATATTGGTAAAAATATGGTTTGGTAATCAAATGGAGAGGATGGATTCAAAACTGCCTTAATTCGTCTAAAGGCTCAATTCTTGTCAATGGGAGTCCTACGGAGGAATTCCAATTCTACAAAGGTCTAAAGCAAGGTGATCCGCTATCCCCTTTTTTATTTATCCTTGTAATGGAAAGCTTACATATATCGTTTCAACGTGTGGTGGACGTGGGCATGTTTACTGGTATTAAGCTTAGCTGATCGCAGAAATAATTCACAATCTATTCTATGCATGATGCAAATATTTCTTAGCAATGGAATGAAATTCTAATATTACACCCTTGTTCACAGGATGAATGCTTTATCATTCTCTGTCTTCGGATAAATTTGTGCAAAGCAAGATATGGTATTCACTTGGAACGCTGACAGAAATTATGAGTGGCGGCTTCTAAACTGTGCCTTGTTCTCAATACTCCTTTCCTTTATTTAGGTACGAAAGTTTGGTGAAATATGTCTAGAGTGCACGCTTGGAAAGAGGTCATTGTTAAAATCAAGTCCCGTTTGTCGAATTGGAAGTTAAAAACGTTATCTATTGGTGGTCGATTTACTCTTCTTAAATCGGTGTTAGGATCGACGCCGATCTTCCATATGTCTATATATAAAGTCCCTTCGAGTGTTCTCCATTTTTGCTGGAATCCATTCGGAGTCATTTTTTCCATGAGGTCATGATCAAGAAGTACAAAAGCAGCATGGGTGAATTGTGTGAACAAGGTTCCTCACAAGCTAAAAGCAAGAGGGGTTGTGGGGGTTTCCATTCTTTATGCTGCTTAATAGTGGTTAATGTTTTCAAAGTGTTTGCGATTTTTGCCACATAAATCTTTGTTATGGGCTAGAGGATTAAGGCCATTCATGGTCCTGAGGGGGGTTGATTCACCTGATGTGAGAAAGGGGTTTTCGATCTATACTAGACCTCTATTGTGCAGGAAGGAAGAAGTTTACAGAATCAAGGTGTCAAACATATTTGAATATATTCCTGAACAAGCTAGGAAATGGAGACAATACGAGTTTTTTGGAAGGGGGGGGGGGAGATAAATGGCATAATGAATGGCGTTCTGAAAGATGTACTCCCCTCATCTTACGCGTTGGAGAGGCATCAGAATATAACTATTCACAAACAAACGAAACTAATTGATTACAGTTATTAACGCCTTTCGTCGGAATCTAGAAGTGTTGAAGAATTTCAACCTCGACAATCTCTCCAGGTGATAGCACGATTACCCTCTCATCTGCTGTTACATAAAGTTTGGTCGCTTGTAAAATTCAAGGGATTTACGTGGAGTCTATTCGGCAAGTGAATGAAGCAAATTGTTTTCCTGTTATTCACTCGGCTACGAGAGTTTAAATTTTCTGTGCCTCTTAAGGTGAAGCATCAATGGCTTGGAAAATAAAAATGGAGTGGCCTGCCCACTAGAATGAATAAATCTCGCGCGGTATTGAAATTGACTCGATGTTTGCCCTATTTGTACAGTGGGAGGCGAAATCTTCTTGTCATTATTTTTTGTTCCCAAAGTAATTTGGTTAGACAGAATGGCCTCCGAAAATATCGTTTTGTTGGAATGTGATTACGATATGTTTCTTCTTCTTATGAGGAATGTACACTTGATGGTGGTATCCTTAGCTTCAAGCAATCTCCAAAAAAGCGGTGTACTAAGGCATCTTCTATTGTTTAACCGGGTGGTCGGTTTGGATGTTCCGTAACAAGATTCTTACGAAAGGATACTCCCTTCACAGCGAGAATTTTGAAACATTGTTTCAATTCTTATTAATGGTGTAAGTTCGAATTTAAAGCCTCGTTCAAATGGAACGATTGGGCTCAAAAACCCCTAATCTTTGTAATATGTCTAATTATAGCTCCTTGCTAAGTCCGTTTAATAAAGCTGTTGTTTCAAAAAAAAAAAATAGACTAACTGACCAAGCAAATTCTTTCCATAACGTTTAGCCTTAAGCATGACCATTCAAGTAGCCTAAGATAATGACAAGAGCAAGTTGCTTCATTCAGGGTCTACAATCTTTATTGTGAATACGCTAAAAAAAGTCGTTTTTTCACACTAATTTTACACACTTTAATATTTTTACTTTATTAACATTTATAATTAAAAATAAATCACACAAATAGTGTGAACAAATTATAAGATAAAATAAAGACATCTTAATTTGTGTCAAAACATGACAATTTTTCAGAATTCTTTAACACGGCTCAAACGTAAAGGCGTATTCAATTGCTTGGTCTTAAACACGACCTAAACATTGCAAAAGTCTTTGTGGGACGCGTTTGGTATTTGTGTGTGTAATGGTTGAAAACGCGTCTATCAATGTCCTCATAGGACGACTGACCAAGCAAATTCTTCCCATAACGTTTAGCCTTAAGCATGACCATTCAAGTAGCCTAAGATAATGACAAGAGCAAGTTGCTTCATTCAGGGTCTACAATCTTTATTGTAAATACGCTAAAAAAAGTCGCTTTTTCACAATAATTTTACACACTTTAATATTTTTACTTTATTAACATTTATAATTAAAAATAAATTACACAAATAAGTGTGAACAAATTATAAGATAAAATAAAGACATCTCAATTTGTGTCAAAACAGGACAATTTTTCAGAATTCTTTAACACGGCTCAAACGTAAAGGCGTATTCAATTGCTTGGTCTTAAACACGACCTAAACATTGCAAAAGTCTTTGTGGGACGCGTTTGGTATTTGTGTGTGTAATGGTTGAGAACGCGTCTATCAATGTCCTCATAGGACGACTGACCAAGCAAATTCTTCCCATAACGTTTAGCCTTAAGCATGACCATTCAAGTAGCCTAAGATAATGACAAGAGCAAGTTGCTTCATTCAGGGTCTACAATCTTTATTGTGAATACGCTAAAAAAAGTCGTTTTTTCACACTAATTTTACACACTTTAATATTTTTACTTTATTAACATTTATAATTAAAAATAAATTACACAAATAAGTGGGAACAAATTATAAGATAAAATAAAGACATCTCAATTTGTGTCAAAACAAGACATTTTTTCAGAATTTTTTAACACGGTTACAAACTAAAGCGGAATTCAATTGCTTGGTCTTAAACACGACCTAAACATTGCAAAAGTCTTTGTGGGACGCGTTTGGTATTTGTGTGTGTAATGGTTGAGAACGCGTCTATCAATGTCCACATAGGACGACTGACCAAGCAAATTCTTCCCATAACGTTTAGCCTTAAGCATGACCATTCAAGTAGCCTAAGATAATGACAAGAGCAAGTTGCTTCATTCAGGGTCTACAATCTTTATTGTGAATACGCTAAAAAAAGTCGCTTTTTCACACTAATTTTACACACTTTAATATTTTTACTTTATTAACATTTATAATTAAAAATAAATTACACAAATAAGTGTGAACAAATTATAAGATAAAATAAAGACATCTCAATTTGTGTCAAAACAGGACAATTTTTCAGAATTCTTTAACACGGCTCAAACGTAAAGGCGTATTCAATTGCTTGGTCTTAAACACGACCTAAACATTGCAAAAGTCTTTGTGGGACGCGTTTGGTATTTGTGTGTGTAATGGTTGAGAACGCGTCTATCAATGTCCTCATAGGACGACTGACCAAGCAAATTCTTCCCATAACGTTTAGCCTTAAGCATGACCATTCAAGTAGCCTAAGATAATGACAAGAGCAAGTTGCTTCATTCAGGGTCTACAATCTTTATTGTGAATACGCTAAAAAAAAGTCGCTTTTTCACACTAATTTTACACACTTTAATATTTTTACTTTATTAACATTTATAATTAAAAATAAATCACACAAATAAGTGTGAACAAATTATAAGATAAAATAAAGACATCTCAATTTGTGTCAAAACAGGACAATTTTTCAGAATTCTTTAACACGGCTCAAACGTAAAGCTAGTCAATTGCTTTGGTCATTAAAAAACCGACGCTAAACATGCCAAAAGTCTTTAGATGGTGGGTAGACGCATTTGGTATTTGTGTGTGTAATAGGTTGAGAAACGCGTGCTATCAAATGTCCTCGATAGGACGACTGACCAGCAAATTCTTCCCATAAACGTTTACCTTAATCATGACCAGAAGAGAATAATTGTGAAGTCATAGCCTAAAGATAAGACAAAGCCATTGCTTCATTCAGGTCTACAATCCTTTATTAGTTAATACGCTAAAAAAAGTCGTTTTTCACACTAAATAACAACATTAATATTTTTTTACTTTATTAACATTTATAATTAAAAATAAATTACACAAATAAGTGTGAACAAATTATAAGATAAAATAAAGACATCTCAAATTTGTGTCAAAACAGGACAATTTTTCAGAATTCTTTAACACGGCTCAAACGTAAAGGCGTATTCAATTGCTTGGTCTTAAACACGACCTAAACATTGCAAAAGTCTTTGTGGGACGCGTTTGGTATTTGTGTGTGTAATGGTTGAAAACGCGTCTATCAATGTCCTCATAGGACGACTGACCAAGCAAATTCTTCCCATAACGTTTAGCCTTAAGCATGACCATTCAAGTAGCCTAAGATAATGACAAGAGCAAGTTGCTTCATTCAGGGTCTACAATCTTTATTGTGAATACGCTAAAAAAAGTCGCTTTTTCACACTAATTTTACACACTTTAATATTTTTACTTTATTAACATTTATAATTAAAAATAAATTACACAAATAAGTGTGAACAAATTATAAGATAAAATAAAGACATCTCAATTTGTGTCAAAACAGGACAATTTTTCAGAATTCTTTAACACGGCTCAAACGTAAAGGCGTATTCAATTGCTTGGTCTTAAACACGACCTAAACATTGCAAAAGTCTTTGTGGGACGCGTTTGGTATTTGTGTGTGTAATGGTTGAGAACGCGTCTATCAATGTCCTCATAGGACGACTGACCAAGCAAATTCTTCCCATAACGTTTAGCCTTAAGCATGACCATATCGAAGTTAAAGCCTAAGATAATACACAGATCAAGATGCTCACATTCAGGTCTACAATCATTTATTGTGGAATACGCTAAAAAAAGTCGCTTTTTCACACTAATTTTACACACTTTAATACTTTTGATGAGTAGATTTTCCTAAAATTTCACTTTCTATCAATTAATGTAAATAAAATATCTTGGTTAGTAGTTACGATTGATGCTTGTGGGTACACATATGCCATGTGCAATTATGAGAGATAAAGTTATTGGGTTGATGTCCACTATATGTATAAACCATGTAGGCGGTTCGGTGATCGGGTTGTTCGGTTAGTTCGGTTCGGTTAGTTCAGAAATTTTAGTTAAACTGAAAGTCGAACCGAACCGAAAAAAAAATAAAAAAAGGGCCGAAGTTGAATTTCGGTCATTTTCAGGTTGACCGAATAACACGAATTACACAATTTGATTTAAAAAAAATTACAAGATATTTAGTAAAAAAATAATTATTTCAAAATAAAAAAGTTTGTTTTAATATATTTCGATAATAAATTTGATGGTGTTTCTATATATAAATATATAAAAATATATATATTTATATAAATTCGGTTTTCCCGGCCCGGCGGTGTTACTGTTCATCGCAAAAAAAAAAAACTTTATAATCCCCCCTCCTTTTCTTTCGCCATAAATAAGAAAAAAAATACCTCGCAGTAATGCGCGATTGCCATTTAATATGAGAAAAAAAACAAATTATTAAATATGAGCCCGAAAAAATAAACCCGAAAAAAAGCCTGAACAAATAAACACGGAAAAAAATAATAATGCTCCACAACAACGCGCGAAAAATTAACGCCCGCAACAACGCGCGAGTAATTTTGCTTGTTTATCATAGTTGGTCATGTATTTTGGTCCTATAAAGACTTATGTTGGTGGAATAGAACCAGACCAAAAGACAAAACCCAAGGACTGGGCCAAAGCTCCCTGAGTCAGTTAGTGGGTTGGGCTTCTAGCATCTCTATCAACAACACGTGTAAGCTAGGGGTCTTGATCGGTTCGGTTATCAGGTTATTTGATTAGTTCGGTTCGGTTAAATTTTTTTTTTATCAACTCGAAAATCGAACCGAACCGAAAACCGAATTTGAATTCTGTTCGATTCTCGAGTTGACCCGAATAACCCGAATTTCACTATTTAAAAAAAAAATCAATAATTACATAGATTTTTAGTAAAAAAAAATTATTATTAATATAAAAAGTGTTTTTTATTTTATATTATGATAACATTTTAATGGTATTTATATATATAAATATTAAAAAAAAAAATATATATATTTATATGAATTCGGTTTTCGGTTGGGAGTGTCAAACCCATATCCAACCCGAGAACCGAATTAGTAGTTCGGTTCGGTTCGGTTTCGGTTTTCAGTTTCTTCAGTTTTTTCGGCTTTTCTGTTCACCCCTTACAATTGATACGTTTATGGAAAACCACGGGAATGGAAAACTGAACCGAATAAAATCGAATAGTATTTTTAACCGGACTTTTAATAATGTATTCAGATAATAACTTGTTCTATGGAGTTTTAGAATTAATGATGTTACAAGTAAAATATGAATTTTTAACTGCAAAATCAATAACTTCAAAGTTCTGCAATACATTCAAAACTTTTAAATTACACTATATTGAGATACTATTGGAAGGTAAAAAAAAAATTATGCATAAAATAATTTACTTATTTGTGTTTATGTTATACTATATTTAATCTCACAGTGACATTTTTATTTTCATATATGTTTGTAAAATTATTTTGATGTTATATTGGATGTCGCAAATAATTTAATAACATTGACCACCAATAAATATGAAGTATAAATTAAGCTTTAAACCCGAGCTTCTGTTTGTTTCAAGCCTTATGCTTTTAACTCGATCTCGGTTCATCGCATATTCTTAAGACTTGAGATAGGATTGAGCTTGAATCATATTGTGCTCGGTCTAAATGTTATATAGCTTGACTTAAGCTCAGCTCAATTATTACAATAAGCTTAAGCTTGTTTATATATATATAGATATACGGAGTATAAGACAATATACAATTATACGTATTCAAAATGTACTAACATATACAAAAGCTTACACTTTTAGTGTTTGTTTAGCTGTTTAAGTTCATGAACCCAATCAAGCATGTAGTATCAAGTTCAGGCTCGATCTCGTTAAATAAATGAGCCTCAAAACAAGGCTCGAGCTCGTTTAAGCTCGGCTTGTTTCAAGCTTTTACAGTGTCGATTTCAAGCAAGGCTTGTTTCCACCTCTAGGAAAGAAAGTGTACTTAGGCTTTAGTAAACTTGGATTATAAGCAAAGCTGGAAATTGGCTAGAATTAGGATTTAAGGCAGGATCGATTTTCTTACGGCTTGTAATATTAGCAGAGTTGGTCCACGGCTGCGTATGCTCGCACCATCATCGAAGCACAAACCAAAAGTCTAACTTCGACAGTGTACTTCATTATAAATCCTTGCTCAAACTCTCTTTTCTGGGTGAATTCACTTAAAAGGCTTCGTTTATGTGTATTTTGGTGCTTATGAATATATGACTATCTCACTAATGAGCTCAAATTAAGTAAACGAGATCAAGCCTACTATAGATTCTTTGTCTAAACAGAAGTAACAAGATACAAAAATCAGTCGATCATTAAACAGCTTATTGGGATGTTGGCAACTCTCTTCTTAAATTTCAATACTTAGTTTCACAAACGCCAATTTCCAGGTCGTAAACGAAGAACAAATACCCTTACATTGTCTCTTTGCAAAGTTAAGATCGTAAGATGAAATCAGGAAAGCATCATTACATACCAATTAGGGAAAATAAACAAGTCTTAACATACGAAAGCAATCAAACGGTAGCAACAAGATAAAACAAACCAGTCACTGAAACCAATACGAATACTAATTTGGAACAAAAAACATCGGAAGCAAATTACTACCTAATGAGAATATGGAATTTGTTGGCAGCTCTCTTTTATTTCAGTTTTTTTTTCATCGAACAAGAATTTGTGTTGATGCCATGGATTGATAAGAGGTCATCGGGATACATAATAATGTTTGGTCTGCAACCAATGTTTGGGCTGCAACCATCCTCCCGGCCAACAATGTTCGTTTTATGTAAAGCGCCATTTTTCAGGTTGTAAACAGAAAATACATACCTTCCATTGTCTCTGCTTTTTATTAATATATCTCCATCTTTATTCCAACACCCAATAACATCTATGACAAAACTATCAGGAACAATCTCTTCTTTAAACCGACAGTGTGGTACCCATTCTTTCTCGTGGTTTAAGAGCCAAAACTCCATGGTCCAAGTACACACATATCCAACTTCACCATTTAGATCAACCACTTGATCGTGATAACCACCATCGTTTCTCCATTTATCACACATTCTTTTCGGAGGATCAATTAGCCCAAATTCCTCCTTGTTTACATCAAACCAGATTACTTCTCTTCCACCATCTCTGGTTTTGATGTCAGAATAACTGGCCAACCAATGCAGACAGCCATTAGCAAATACGGCTTTACGAGATATTGGATAAGACGGGACTTGGGGTATTTCTCACCATGAGTTTGTGCCAAATACATGCACCATTGTGCATAGATTTTTCTTCACCATATCAGGCTTATTTGGTGGCGCAAATTCTTTTAGCAAAACACACACCATCTTCCATGTGTTGGTGAAAGTATCAAAACCAAGTCCACATGACTCTCTGCGCATGTGCTTCTCAAAACGCAGCGGAAAAGGTGGAAGCTTATAACATTCTTTTCTTAGAGGATGTATCACAAACAACGAGGTTATCACATGACCATCATCTTGTGATAAACAAATCAGCCCACTGCAAGAACCACGGACTTTAATTCTGACTATAGAATATCTAGAGAGCGGTTTCTTGTGCAAATACTCCAAAAACACCCCCTCTTTCGGCTCCAAGACATAATGAGTAGTTCCAGGTTGTATAGATTCAGTGACATGGAAACATAGGATGTGGGTCATTCTATCTAGAGAAAAATGTTGATGGTACAAGATGGGTGTTGGTTCTTCTACAAGTCGTTTGTCATGAATGATCACAAGGTAACGATCATCAATGTAGTTACACCATACTTTTGATACACACCGGGATCGAGCCAAACATTTAACGGGTACTCTTGAGAAGATGTTGAATACCATGCTTGAAGGTAATCTATCCATGAAAGAACTGTTTAATATAAACAACTATGATTAGGTGGTGATACATATACCGAAAACCAGCTATCAGTAAAAACAATTTGATTCCTAATTTAATAAGAAAGCAGATTATATTAGCTGAACATATATACAGAAATTTGTAAATAACGATTTCTGTAAACCGTAATCTTGCTTTTGAAAGATCTTTTAAAGTATCAATATGACATGCTGTCATGGATGTTATTTGGCTGCAAGAGTTATGAACCACTGGAATTTGCTATAAGAACGGGCTAGAAAGTCGAATCCATAAGTTTGTTTCTTACAACTGTAACGAAAATTCTATTTTGTTTGAGGAATTTAGACAAAGATACAGTTCTAACATCTGGTAAGGGAATTTTAAGGCAACACAACTAAGAGAAGTGCTGATTGCAAAATCCGACCGTTCATAATTCTCTTTTTACAGTATACGCTAGTAAAGGGAATCCTTAGCCGACAATCATAAATAGAAAACGCATTTATTGTTTCCTCTATATTATGACAATACCAATAATTAAACAAAACAAACTATCATAAACAGAAAGAAAGACACCAAGCAAACTCTGAACATTCAGCCTTTCTAATTTACAACAAAAGGAGCAAAATCATAAATTGTGACATTCCGTACATTAAGTATGCAAGATACCTGTTCGTCATATGAAGTTTGCAGCCTTTCTTTTTTGTACATTAAGTATGCAGATATACTCCTATTTTTGCTACATGTCAACTGAAATCCGATTTCTCTACCTGTGATTGTTAGATTTAGTATTGTCAATAAACCAATTTATGCAAACCACATAACTATGCAGAGCCAGAAACATAGCAAGTACCTAGCACGTATCTAAATCAAGTGCTTTGCTTATAACTATATATTAGACCCTCTTAATTAATAGGCTGCATTTGCGAAAAAGCACACAAACACGTCCAAAATTTGCAAGTTAGAACAGACATCATTCCTAAAGTATTAGCCAATATGCACTAAACCTAATGCGGTACTTAAATTCCAAACCAATTTAAGTTCATATAAAATCAACAGTGCAAAATCATTTCGTCAAACACTTGGTCTACACATACAATCCACAAAACCTTTAAAAAACACACAACTTAGTTAGGCATTTCGTCGAACACCAGATCTACACATACAATCATTTTTAAGTCAGTCAATCATTTCATCAAACACTTGGCTTACACATACGATTCAGCAATCAAAAACAAATAAGCGATTTTTCCTTAGGGTTTCGGGTTTGATGAATTTCAAATTAATTAAATAAGCTCCGTTAACTGGTTACAAATTCAAATCCAAAATAAGCACAAAGAAGCTGAAAATTAAGCTTCATTAGTGTGAGAGGTGTTTTTTTTTTTTTTTTTTTTATATATATTGGGATTTTTACTTTTTTAATTTCTAGAGTTAATTGCTTAAGTTTCACTATGGTTTGTCGGAATTTTAACAAAATTGTCCTGTAAAAATAGTTTTTATAATGGATTCTCTCTGATGGTCTTTGTCCCAAATCGGGTTTGGTCCCATGACTACTAAATACGTTAAGTTGATCGTGAAATGCATGTTTAGATGGTTGAAATAACATAAATATCATCATATGTTTTTATTAGATGGTCCCGATGATTTATTGGATATCAAGGATTTAGTCTAGCATTTTTTTTATTTTATCTTTTATATTTTATTTACTTTTAAAAAGATATTTTATTTTTAATTTTTAATTTTTTTCTAATTAGTTTAATTAATGCCATTTTATATATATTTTATGTTCTTTAATATTTGTTTTATTATTATGCAATTTTAATATTTATTATAATTGTTGAAAATTTTCCATAATAGTTTGATGAGAGTTGACACTTAAATTGCGCTCTATACCCCCTTTTTGAATATAGAACCTCATCTATGAAAAATAAATGCGCCACTCTTAATATTATTGGAGTAACTAATTGAAAGAGACTTAATGCGTGAAAGTATTCCAAAGCATCCTTATCAAATTTCCTGAACGTAGAAAAAGTAAATTAGGATGAACTTCTATCCATTGTGTGCACATATTGACACATCTCTTTTTTTTCCACCACATTGTGCAGGGCTACCTCAGGAGCCAGATTCGCCCCTTACCATCAAAGGGAGAATTGTCGGTCAATCTGCGTCTTTACTTGGAGCCAATTTATTAGTCAAAAAGGTCTGTGGTCGTGGGCAGTCCCATCTTTGAGATGGAAACACATTAGAAGCTCCTTACGACACCATGATTTCGAACTAATGGGGTCACAAATATATCACGTTACTATTTAATAATAATTATTATTTTTTATAATCATCACTTGATTAGAATAATAGATATTTATCAAAGAGTATAAAGGGAGTCGAGATAATACCAGAGACCACTTTTTCACCCTAGCTTAGCAAAGTTTAATTCCTATTTAAAACATGGAATTGCAGCACTGTGCTTCTCAATGTCTTAAAGCTACGAAGAACTTTCAGATTAGATTCGATTCAGTAAGGCCACCGCTTCCTTCTCTTTATTATTATTATATTATTATTTTATTATTATTATTATTTTTGCTATTATCAACCACTTTATTAAGAAACTCAAAAGATTTACAAATAGATAGAGGAGAGCCGAGATTTACTTTATTATTATTATTTTTATTATTATCCACATTATTAAGAAAACTCAAGAGATTTACAATAGATTAGGGGGGACCGAAATACTATCTGGGGCCCCACTCATTTATTATTATTTCTTATTTTATTGTTGTTATTATTATTATTATTATTATTATTATTATTATTATTATCATCACTTCATTAGAATAATAAGATTACAACAAATTGGAGGGAAGCCGAGATACTATCTGGGCCCCCACTCCTTCAGCAATTGAAAAACTAATCCTATTAAAAATGTGAACATCAGCGCGTGCCCCAATATCTTGGGCCATGGAAAAACTTTTGGATCCGCTTCAGTAAGGTACCGATCTTTCTCATAGTTCCCAAACGAAGGAGAATGAGAAAGAAGGAAAATCGTATCTAATATCCGCACATTTAGCCTCGTATTTGACACGTTTACGTTGTGCGGCCTTAGTCACCGCATGACCAGGCACAAAAGAAACCATACCAGTTTGTGTCAACGGAGAGGACCCTGTCAAATCCACACAAACATTACGCCCAACATCCCACGAGTAGAGCACATATGAGCTGGACCGTAAGGATTTGTCTCGTTCTTTACCTCAAGTCCGATGTCAAATCTTACCCCCCGAAAGGAAATCCCGGATCGATAACATTATGTCGTGTGAGGGTTATTCCAGCCCCCAAGTTTATGCGATGTTTGATGCCAACAATACCAGCACACGACACCGCACGACCCCCATAAAGATCCTGGAGCAAGCTGAACACGGTTTTGTAACAGAAAATAAGAGAACACCTGACCGATAGCATAACACACACCGATAAGTCTTACCATTCATAGTTTGTCCCAACCCCGATATCAGAACCGCCCGAAGCTAATTAGAGGTGTGGTCCTCCTTTTGAGATTTCCATAAGGCCATCTGACGCGATGATAGAACAAACAGATGCCCTTATATCATACAAACATATGCCCCTAAACAAATAGATACCCTTAATCAAACAGATGCCTTTAAATCATGCAAACAGATGCCCTTAAAACAATCAGATGCTATTTCGTGAAACAAATAGATGCTTTGAATAAATTTATGATGTTTTAATCTAAGAAAACATATGCTCTAATGATATAAGATGCATATCATAATGTATTGCATGATGCTTTATCAAAATAATAGATGCTCTATCAAAATAATAGATGCTCTAACCATGAATCATTTTTCATCTATCACACTAACAAGTATGTCCTAATTTTTTAACACGATGCTTTAATGCTTATAACATCTTCCAATAAATTATATACACATGTGCCTTAATCTTATGAGTTAAACAATCATTATGCAATTCTGGTTCACCAGATTCTGGTTCGATTGTTAGATTGGAGAGTCTCCTCTTCATATTCAATTCCCTCGTTTGTTTGCTTTGGAACAGGATAAAGATATCTCAGTGGCTATTAAATTAAAATTTTCGTTGGATCATTCCTTCCGTAGATGCGTTCGCAATGGTATTGAATTTCAGCAGATGACGGAGTTAAAGTCAAAGTTGGATCTGATCTCCCTTTCTAATTCTCGGGATCTTTGGTTTTGTGATTTGACGGGTGATGGTGAGTTCCGGGTTAAAGAGGTTCGTAATTTCATTGACGACTTGTTCCTTCCTTCTTTTGATTCTACGAGATGGGTGAAGTGTATTCCTATTAAGATTAATGTCTTTGTTTGGAGGGCACGTCGAGATTGCTTACCTACAAGGGTTAACTTGGCACGTAGAGGGGTAAATATTGAGTCTAATACTTGCCCGATATGTCGCTCTTGTGAGGAGGATACTCAACATATTCTTTTCCAATGTGACTTGGCCCAGATTGTGTTGCAACGCATTTGTAGATGGTGGGATTTAACTCCGCATACCTGGACGTCTTTCGTGGAGTGGCAAAGTTGGTTTTCCTCGGTTCGGCTCACTTCAAAGGTTAAGAATTTGTTAGAAGGTGTTTTCTACGTTGCTTGGTGGGCTATTTGGTCTTTTAGGAATCGGATCATCTTTCAGGAGACTCATCCAAGACGATCGGTTATATTTGATGACATTGTGCTTCACGCTTTTAATTGGTGTTCTAGTCGTTGTAATAGGAGCTTCTCTTGGGAGAATTGGTTAAAAAATCCCCATTTAATTACTTGGTTACTTTGTCTTTCTTAGCATCTTTGCTAGTTTAATAAAATTCTTAATCTTATGAGTTAAACAATCATTATGCAATATTCCATACAGATGCCTTATTTTTTTAATACAGATGCCCTAAAATGTACACAAATTAGTATATTTCTAAACACCGCTTAATAATCCTCATGCAATATTCCATATTGATGCTTTATTTTTTTTAATACAGATGCACTAAAATGTACACAAATTATTATATTGCCAAACACCCCCACTGTTTACTACATCGTTTAATAAGGGAAAATTATTATATCTCAAAAAACATTATTTCATAAAATTATTATCCCAGGTTGCCCACAAGTATAATAGTTGCCTATAAAAGTACATTAGGTTGTCCCAAAAAAATGTGTACTTTAATATTAAAAAACACATTTTTGGGGCAATTTGTCATACTTTTATGAGCAACTGTTGTACTTCTGGGCAACTTGAGATAATTTTATTAAATAATGTTTTTTGGGATATGATTGCATTTCAACTTTTTTTTTGGGAGTACAAATGGAATTAGCCCGTTTAATAATCCTTATGTAGTATTACATACAGATGCCTTTCGTTTAATAATCCTTATGTAGTATTACATA